>BMAU01020801.1:0-187500 GCA_019973935.1 Trichonephila clavipes
AAAAATACGGCTATTTAGGACATCTGATGAAATATGAAATATAAGGGATAACTCGGATAATTATTTTTTGACACACACACGAAGATACTAAAGATACTATTTTAATATTTGCTTAGCTAAATAACGAATTTTGACGAAATATGTGATATTCTGTATAAATGTCAAACTAAAAAAAAAGTATTTCACTTCAGCTATATATATATATATATATATATATATATATATATATATATATATATATATATATAATACTTTTTTATTTTTTTATCTTTCAATTTTTCAATTTTGCGTCTGTTAATAGTTAAACAGTTTAAACGAAATTACAAAGACAAAAAAAAAAAAAATAAGTTTTATGTACACACACTGTAAGGTAATTATATCTGGTATTGCAGATCCATATGATATATTTCATCTTTTTAATGTTTATTATGATTTAAAATAATCTCACATGTTCTAAATTGTTTTTAAAACACAACTTTTAAAGAGTTTATTTTAATCTTAATTCTGTTTAAAAAATATTTCAATCTTTTGACATTCGTTGAATTAATGTAAAATTTCTTTTTAAAAAATTCATTTTAGGGTAATTTTTTTTAGAAATAGAAGTTATGAACCACATATAAGTAACACATTAAGGCAGTGTTTCTCAAACTGTGGGGCGCGCCCCTGGGGTGCGGCATACCGAAAATAAAAGATTTAAAATAATTTATTTACTAGAATGAAGTAAGACAAAATACTTTCTGACATAAAAAATATACAAATTTACACGGAAATAATATATATATATATATATATAAAAAATATATATATATATATATATATATATATATATATATATATATATATATATATATATATATATATATATATATATATATATATATTATCTGTGATTTTACATCATCAAAAATAAAAGCTTCTATTTTCAAAATCTCATTTTTTAGCTACCTTTTACACTATAACCAAATAAAAAACGTTTTATTCAATTTGCTGTAAACCCATGATGAGAGATATTTTATTACGTTTTCTTTTCAAAGCGAAAATGCTACTCTTCCAAAGGAAAGACAAAAACCAGACCCATAATCAAAAAAATTTTTAGGAAGATAAAAAGTTCATCACTGTTATATATTATTGCTATCAGCTGTAGGCAGCAGAATGTATTTGCTGCGGTTTGACCTTCGAGCTTATACAGTTAGTTGCGGTTTGTTGCGGTTTGACCTTCCAGTTAGTTGCTCTGCTCTTATGTATTTGTTTTTTCATTTAGAGAAGTTTGTTATTACTAAGCCAAGCATAATGAAAACGTTTTACATCATTTTTTGGAACATTCATATTGTAATAAATACATTTTTAATCCGGGAGCGGTCACGCCGAGCACAGAGTGCACGAAATCGGTAATTCTGGCAAAACTGTTTAATTGTTACCAATGGCCCTGACACACACTATCCTCCTGTTTGACAATCTTAACGTGAACTAAAATATATTTGTCACATATCTTCCTCTTTTTTGGGAGTGACAGACGTTTTTTTTACGATCTTAAGGGGTACTTGTTTTGTCTGAGTTCCCGGCGTGATAACTTATTTCCGAAATATTTTCTGTGTCCTTGAAAGTAGGTGAGTATATTTTCTCTTAATTAAATTATTCACTGGAATTACGATTTTTATTGTGTACTATAAAAATAAATATAAAAAAAGGATTGTGGTAATTCAATAACCCCGCTCGACCATTAGTATCGAGTGCGCGCCTGCTCCAGGATTAAAACATGTTGAAGTCTTTTCGCTTTAAATATTAAAAATAATACAATTATTTTTCATCAGAATTTTTTTTATTGTTCATTATTCAACATCAATTCTAAATGCTGATTCTTTGAGGCTTAAAATTACAGTTCGCTTAAAACTAATTATAATTTGAGCAATCACTTAAAAAAAATCATTTTATATTTTTGTAAACCATGTCGCACATTTGGCTTTACTCTCCTTACAATTAAGCGATTATATCAATAATGTTTTATTTTCTTATAAATGAACTTGTGCAAAGAGCGGGTACTTCACTCGGTATACTTTGAATGTATCCGTGCTGCACAGAGTATTTTATAACTAATTAATCAATACTAAATTAAGAACAAGTTTAATAAGTATTAGCGACTTCCATGGGCTTGTCTTACAGAGCAAAGTTTTTCAAAGGAATGCTTATGATTAGAAATTGACCCTCTGAGTTCTTTTTCTACATTTAGCTGATATCTATATTTTGTCTTCTAAGCAGCCACCGCATTTTGCAATATGTTCCAATTAAAAAATTAGAGAAAGGAAAAATAACATAATAATTATCCTATTACTTATTTTTTTTTTGCTTAAAAGTAACATATACAAAATTTAATACTTATGTCATGAATTTGTACGGTTTATAATAAAGATTGATGCTTTAGCGTCAAAGTGCATTATTATTGCATTCAGTACATTACTAATATATAAGGGGGGGCGCGATAAAAATTCTGATTGAAAAGGGGGGAGTCAGTATTGAAAGTTTGAGAAGCACTGCATTAAGGTGTTTGTATTACTACAAATGTAAAATATGTTTTCCAGATCTTTATGAACAGTTGGAAAAAATATTTAATTTCGGAGTTAGTGGACTACTTACGTTAATGGTCACGCTGGGTGAAATGCCATTCTATTTTTTTTTGTTTATTTCAGTTGTTCACTATAAGAAATTGTATAATTGCTATGAAAAATTTCTTAAGATAAAGTATATTTGCCTATTTTTAAGGAATTTTCAATTTTTCTCTGATAAATTGAGAAATAAATCCATCAAACAAAATTAAAAAATTTTTTAAAAAAAAAAGGACATAAATCTCAGACACTTTTCTATAAAATTACAGGAAGAATTTGTGTGGGCGAAACTGTCACATTTTATACAAGTAATTGCAGTTTTATTGCCCTTAGATTATTGACAGTTAACATATTGAACTTTTACTAAAACTTGGGTCTTTTGACAGGCGCTGAGTGTCATGTGGTACGCTTGAGGATTAGTATTTTTGTGGAAGTTCTTTAGATAGTGTTTTAAAAGTTTCCTTATGTTTGTGTGAAACTCAATTAGTGATCTTTTAAGAAATTTTTATGCTGGAAAGGAATATTTTAATAGGCATTATAGAAACTTCGCCATTACGTCTGACTATGATCAGTACAAAATTAAAAACTCCCATCGAATATTTGTTGGTTATACTTGACAGATGATGCAGTGTTGACATTTCATGTATTCCTACATTTATTACATTACAATACTGAATTATATCAAACTTTTTCACCACATTATATTCAAGAGTTGCGTCATTGGAATATATAGTGGTTAGCAAAACTCCACGTTTTGATTTTTTAGGTAGTGATGGGGGGCCGCCTTTCCATAAGGATTACAACAGTAATTTGTATATCGGCCCTGTTGTTGTTTACAAGAAGAGGAATTTCTGGGAGTGCCTCTCACCCCACCGAAAAGGGTGACGCATTTCCCACGCCTGGAAGAAGGCAATGTACCCATAAATACATCATGGTATGGGATGTTTTGGGAATTTCCGCGTTTTGGGGGAGTCATTGACCACGAGAAGATATCCCTCCGCTGACTCCAGACCAATCAGAAAAGCTGATTGTGTTTCAAAAAAGAATCCTCTCCAGAATACAGAAGTAAACCGCCGCGAAATATAAGCGCATGCACGACGAATTAGACACTCTCTGACACAAATTTTATCACCGATTTTGGTCTGACGACCCTTTGACAAAATGCCGTGATTGGAGACTCGAACATGGCCCCACACCAAGATTCCTCTCTCTCTCAGATCCTAATTCAGTTAAGTAATCATGTATATCCTTAGTATTTAATATAATTTCAATCTTATTGTAAATAAATTAAGTGTTAATTTAAAGAACGGCTTTTTAATTTAGTGTCCTGTTTTATTTGTCTTTAAAAGATCTAATGTTTAAACGTAAACTATAGTGTGACGCCAAATGATAAATTAGAACCTGGGTATTATAAAATGGATAATAAGATTAAATTAACTTAAGTTAACCGGGCGTTGCATTAGTAGGTACGACACAAATTTCATATTATATTGAATTTAAAATATAAATGTTTGAACATATCTCTCTCTCTCTCAATTCATGTATTAACCCGTTTTATCCCAATTTATTTATTTTATTCAAATTTGAGTAGAATTATATTTTATAAAGTTAGTTACACATAAACAATATAAATATAACAAAAATTTAAAGATTTATATATTTCATAAATGAATAATCTGACCCGTCCTCTAAACAGGACACTGGGATAAAAAGAATTAAATTGGCACGTACAAGTTTTAGTATTCTCTTCAATGATGAAAAGCTATTTCCGAGTAAAAAAAATTATTTTATTTGAATAATACTTTCATGTATACAAAATATTTCACGTTTCAGTTATATTTCAATCTGAATTTTTGGAAAGGTACAAAGCAAGCCTGACAAAACGTTTTGTCACATTTGCCACAGTATGTTTTCTGTTTTTCTTTGCAGTCATTTCTTTGACAACCACGTTGTTTTTCTTGCTTTAGCAAAAAATGACCAACACTATCTTTACAGATATCTTATTTTATACCAGAAAGTACAGTCAATATCTTAGGTATATCTTTTGTTCTTATCACAGTTTTTTTAGGTAAACTGTTGTTACAAAACTTTTCGAAGCTCTTTCAAGTTAATATTTTCATCTTTGTTGTGAATTATCCAAACGTTTACAATTGCCTTATCCCGCGAACGGATAAAAAGTGTCCAGTACCAATTTTTTCTCCTGAATTTTAATAGAAAAAGTCCAGCCAACCAGACGTGGGGATCCACATCACCCATATGTTTGCTGTAGGAATTTATCAAATTGGGCATCTTCCCGTTTACTTTATCTTTGTTTCATCATACTCGCCTCCAAATTTCATCAAATTAATATTGAGTATAACAAATAAAGGCTTTACTTTTAAGGATCCATCTAGGTCATTCTGATTTACAATTTGCCCACAAAGTGTAAATAAGATTTCAACATTTATAAGCGGTTTCATGACATGGAGTATTTCACCATGGTGTAATGCCAAGATCTCAGCATCTCTGACCAATAATCCCCTTCACAGGTATTTAAATGGTAACCAGTTAGAAGCATAATTTCTATAAAAACACGCATTTTGTCAGCAGTTGTCATGATATCTTGTTCGTTTATTACATCTCCTGCATATGGCGTAGTTTTTTTATAATGAGATCGTAAACTTCGGTGTAATAAAACCGCTCAAAATGCCGTGATGGAGTTTTATCTTGCAATGCAGTTTCTATCTGCTTTAGGAAGTCACTCGTAGTTGAGTTAGCCTGTGATTCCTATTTTGATAATGGGGTGATTTATTCTTAATCTAAAATAACTTACTTATTTTAGCTTTTTTTCTGCTCTTTGTTGTCGGAACACTAGAGCTTGTGGGCAGTTCAACCTAGGACAGTGTTTCTCAAAGTGTGGGGCGCGCCCCCCCTGGGGGGGCGCGATGACCCTACAAGGGGGGCGCGAGCGTATCGAAAATTTAAAGATTTTTTTAAAAAAAAATAACCGGAAAGAAGTAAAACAAAATGCTTTCTTCCATAATAAAAAAATACACACAACAACACTGACATAATTTATGTTTATTATCTGGCTTTTTTCCGTCATCAAATAGCTATCTTTGATCCCAAAACCAAATTAAAAGAAAAAAAAAAACATTTTGTTTTATTTGCTGTATTTCCTCAATGAGAGATTTTTTATTACGTTTTAACATAAAATATTACTCGTTAAAAAGAAAAACGAAACCCACAGACCCTGAGAAAAAATTCTAAGAAGATAAACAATTCACCACTGTAATTATTATTGAAATACTGTACATTAGTTGTAGAAAAAGAAAAAGAAGTCAAGATTCTCTTTTCAGCCAGGCTGCACAGTACGTTTGCTAATCATTTGATTGACCTTCAATCTTATGGTATGGTTATTCAATAGTTCCCTCCCATCTTTTATGCGTTTGCTTTTCGCTTAGGGAAATTGTAAATAATTGAGTTTTGCGATATTTGGAAAATAATTGATTGGTTTAACATTTCTGTAGGATAATTGAAAAGTGTCTGATTTGCGTCCTTGTACTTTTGAATCATTTTAGTTCAGTTTTATTGGATTTTTCTCAAATCATCAAAGAATTTAATAGTCCTTGAAAGAAGGTAAGTATACTTTCTATAAATTAAAATATTCACTAGAAGATTTTGTATCGTGTACAGTAAAAGTAATTCTAAACAAATGATTGGGGTGACTGAGTCCCCCGCACTACCATTAATGTTAGTATCAGTACGCGCCTGCTCCCGGGTTAAACATTTTGAAGTCTTCTCGCTTTAAAAGTTAAAAAGTAACACAATTATTCTTCATCGGAATTTATATTTTTTTCATAATTTAACATTAATTCTAAATGCTAATTGTGTGAGGTTTAAAATTACAGTTCTTTTAAACAGTTATTACAATTATAGCATTTATCTAAAAAAATCATTTTACATTTTTGTATACAATGTCGTGCACACAGTTTTACTCTCCTTACAGAGTTCAGCTATTATATCAAGAATAATGTTTATTTTTTTAAAAAATGAACTCGTGCGAAGAGTCGGTGTTTTAGCCAGTATACGTTTGATGTATCAGTACTGAAGAAGGTATTTTATAAATAATTTCTTATTGCTGAATTTGGCCGCGGTAGCCGAGTGGTATAGGTATCGGATCGTGGCTTGCCTTGTCACCAGTTCGAGCCCAGTACCACTAAAGACCCGCCGTGTAGGGCAGCGATGCACGTTAAATCTGTTAAGAGTTGAAACGTTTTCCCGTTGGTGTGGTAGTTAGGAGAGAGGGGTGCCAGCTAAGGTGTCATCCACGTCACTTGACCATGGTTCAAAATTACGTGGTCCGTCGTCAAAAGCCCTCGTGCAGCTGAACAGTGCGACGTTAATATTCAATCAATCAATCAATCTTATTACTAAATTAAGAACAAGTTTAATAATTATTAGGGACTTCCACGGGCTTGTCTTGTAGAGGAAAGTTTTTCAAAGGAAGGTTTAATATCAGAAATTGACACTTAAAGAGTTATTTTTCTATATTTAGCTGAGATCTATATTTTGTCTTCAAGGCATCCACTGCAGAAAATCCGGTTTGAAAAAGGTAGGATGTTGAAAATGGTAATAGTATACGAAGTGCTTTTGTTTTCAGTACAGATAATTCCTCATCCACCTCTACACCAAATTCAAAGAGCGATTTATTACAAAATAGCCTTTTAATTTTTCACTGGATGTGAAATTTATGAAGATTTCTTCTTCGGAAGTTGAGAGCCCTTCTGGAGTATCTTGAAAAGATCCCTAATCCACTCGTAACTTGCTACCAAGCTGTCCTCATCCAGAAAATAGTTTTTAAAATTCTTTGCCAACATAGCTAAATGATTGTACATGTTTTAAAAACAACTTTCACACGTTGTTCTACAGATTTGTATGTTTTAACACATATCGACCTGGGGCTTTTTTTCCATCATTTTCTTCAAAGGTGGTAAATCCAAAAATTTTAGTATTTTGAGAAGATCGCCTTGATTTAATTTTCGGAACCATGCTCGTTCGTCTGTGTACTTGTTGATTCTTTATTATGGTCGAATGTTTGCTTACAACTTAAAAATGTATGTGTGATATTGTTTCAATCTACTGCCGTAAATACTTAATTACCGTGAATTACAATTAACGTGGAAATTAAAAAAATGTACATTCAAGCTAGATTCGGTAGCTATAGGAGTATCGAGTCGACCTAAACTGACTGGAATTGTACGAGGAAAAGCATTTTTACATGTTTTGCGCAGACGTCCGATAGGTTGCCCAGACTCACGCAAACGTACCCTATAATGCCAGATGTGATGGATATGATAGAGAGCGACATTGACTAGTCTATTTTTCTAATGACATTTGTACTTTGAGAAATGAATGCTGAAGGAAATAAATCTTTAAATACATCATTTTGCGATCTGTTCCAATTTAAAAATTAGAAAGAAAAATAACACAATTCTAAGTAATATATATATATTTTAAGTAATTTTCTTAATATATATATATATATATATATATATATATAAATATATATAAATATATATAAATATATATATATATTACTTAAAAAGTTACATATACACAAAATTTAATATACTTATCGTTTTAATTTGTACGGTTTATAATTAAGATCGTATTGTAACTTTAGCGCCTCTCTCTCAAAGTGCATTTTATTGCAGTAAATACATTATTGTTGTACAGGGGGCGAGACAAAAATTATGATTGAAAATTGGGTCGCCAGTATTGAAAGTTTGAGAAACACTGCTTTTAATGTATGAGTGGTGTGCAGAGTATTTTATGACTAATTAATACTAAATTAAGAACAAGTTTAATAATTATTAGCTACTTCCATGGGCTTGTCTTACAGAGCAAAGTTTTCAAAGGAATGCTTATGATTAGAAATTGACCCTCTGAGTTCATTTTCTATATTTAGCTGATATCTATATTTTGTATTCTAATCAACCACCGCATTTTGTAATATGTTCCAATTTAAAAATCAGAGAAAGGAAAAATAACTTAGTAATTATCCTATTACTTAACTTTTTTTTGCTTAAAAGTAACATATACAAAATTTAATTTTTATGTCATGAATTAGTACGGTTTATAATAAATATTGTTGCTTTATCGTAAAAGTGCATTATTATTGCATTTAGTAAATTATTATGTATAAGGGGGGGCGCGATAAAAATTGTGATTGAAAAGGGGGGCGCCAGTATTGAAAGTTTGAGAAGCACTGACCTAGGAACTATCTCCACTTGTAATCTCCAAGGACTCATGTACAAATTTTACAATATTCTCACCAGCATTTACTTCATTCTACCACCCTTCATATTCGTCAGTTAGTTCACTGGCATCTGGTAACACAGCAACTTCAATATCATTATCATATGAATCTAAACTGCTTAATAATTCTAATGTCCTTCCTGTAACTTCAGAAACCTTTGACAGGGGAAAGTATGTGTAGGCAACTACTCGATTTGTTAACATAACAGACCAACACACCGATAGAAAGGAGATTATCACATGCTGATGCTGCAATACATCTTACGTGTGTTGTAGCATGTTCTTAAGAATTTGGCATCAATTTAAATTTTAAAATTTAACATCAAGAGAGAGAGAGAGAAATGGGACATAATTCATTCAAAACCTTCCATTCAGATGTTGTTGGGTTATTATCCTAGATAAATATTTGGTTCTAGTTCGGAACACTTAAGATTTTTCGTTTATTTGAAATCATTATGCCGCAATAGAAACGGCAATATCAGCTGAACTATTATATGAAATCCTTGAGTTTAATGAATTATTTGCAAATTGGCCATTTGCTCCTACTTAATCAATGTTACATAAGCGCTGTTTGCATTGGACCAAAAATCGTGATATCGGGAAATGGCAACAATAGACTCGTCTGCTTTGAGACCCAGTTTACTTGTGAAATTTATTCATATTATGTATTGATCTGATGAGAGCATTGTTCCAATTTCTATTTATCTATCATTATTGAAAGACGCCGTTATTAAAGAGCTGAAATATTGATGACAACTGGAATTTCTCCAGGTTAAGGGAAGTAAAATAGTGGTCTTTTACACTGTCGAGTAAACCATTTTGAATACCTTTACATTTTTCAGCGAACTCGTCTGGAAAACCTGAAAGTCACTTGATTAAGAGAGAATAATATTTAACTGCTGTTGGAGAAAGTAAGCTACCATTATTGCACTTACTTTTATAAGTAAAGTAAATGACGACAGGCCGAAGCAAATCTGAAAGAGGGTAGATTGTAATGATCCGAAGCTTCAGAACAAGTATCACTGAAACAGTCTGATTGTAGGTTGTTCGTGTTCGACTGTTTTTAGTATTTGGGCTTAGTTTATAAATAAAGGTGAAACCAGAAGTAGACACCAGATGTTGGACGTTTTTGTGTCATCAAAAAAAGTACATTGGAAATTTTCCTGTTTGGTAAAATTGGTGACAAGCAATAGCTCAGCATATAGCACAATACAATGTAGGTCCAAGAGCAAGTTATTTGGAACAAAAGGTTAATTAACACTGTTGGATTTGTAGTTACGCGCATACGTCCACCTTGTGGGGCTATGTTGACGGCGCGTCATTGCCAAATACACCTAGAATGGGCTCAGAAACATACAGACTTGCCCTTTAATGAATGGAAAAGGGTCTCCTTCATAACGTCAATGGTTATATCAGGGCGCGCCATTTTTCACAGTGTTACGGTCGCTCCCTCTAAGTGCACGGAAGGTTGATGTCGATATTATGGTTTAGAGAAAAGCTCTCATGAGTGACTCTGTGGGCCTTAATTCTGGTAAAACGCACCGTGGAGGTTGTAGACTATTTGATCATAATTGCGGTTGAGAAGCATCCTTAAATGGCATCTATTTTCCTTACTGGAAAGGCAATTTTCAAACAGGCAGCGCCCCATGTCAAAAGGCAAGAATTGTGTTAGAAGGGTTTGAGGAGCAAAAAGAAGAATTCCAATTAATATCCTGCCCTCCGAACTCGATGGATCTTAATCTGATTGAGCGCATTTTAATATTTTTAGAAACGCAGCTCAGAGATCAAACATTTTCATGTCAGAATACCTCGACTTTACGTTACCACTGCTTATGCAATTATTACAACCTGTCTCCAGTCGTTCACCAAGAATTTGTGGTATATATTCTAAGGCAAATTGCAGGTTTTTTTTGCTAGTAGAAAGAGGTTATGTGTATATACCAGTGCTTCTCAAACTTTCAATATTGATGACCCGATTTCCAACCATAATTTCCATCGCCCCCCTCTCTCTCTCCATACAAATAACAATGCAATCAATAACTTTGACACTAAAGGTACAAATGCGACTTTTTCTTAAGTGCCACTGGCGCATATAAACGTCTTGCTCAGGCAAAGCGTTAATTGCCCCAGACGAATATATACGTCTTTCCATGCAATATTTTCTGCGCATCACTATCCATAAAATTATTTCGAATTCTTTGGTATGCATTAAAATTAATTTGATAGAGTTTACGAAAAATTTATCAATGTCAGAGGATTTCCTTATTTATTCTTTTTCTTCCCCCCCCCAATACATCACATGCCCTCGCCTACGTGGAAAAAGGGGGCATTAGGGAGCGTAAATTTTAATCGGCAGCGAAATGATTTATTATATAAACCGTACAAATTATTGGAATAAGTCTTTATTTTTGCATGTAATTTTGTATATGATAAGCCCATGGGTTCAGTGGTAATCATTAAACTTGTTCTTAACTTAGAACTGTTGAATTAATTAAACAAAACATTTTGCAGTACTGATACATTTATAAGTATATTATATCAGTGCAAATGTTAATTGTATTTTTTATTATGTCTGAATGTATTTTGTTTGTTTATATTTTCAGTGAATTTTTTAAAATATATTTTTTTTAAATATACTTTTATTTTTGATTTTTCAATAAGCTCGCGTCCCCATCGTAGAATTTTCATGCCCCCTTAGTGAGGCGCGCCCCACAGTTTCAGAAACACTGGTATGTACTATAATTATCTAGAAAAAAAGATGCATAAGAGGTCTCAGGGGTGTTAATGTCTGAAAATATAAATGATTTTCAAACGGGTATAATTCTTTTAAATTTAAATTAAATGATCCGAATCTTTTAAATATTATTTAAAATAGAATGGGTCTTCAGAAAAGTATAAAATGTTTAAAATATAATAATACTTTTAAAAGTCATAAGCATATGAAAATTCTATAATAAATATTAAGTATTTTTTGCTTTGCGCACGCTATTTTCTAAAATATTAGCCTCTGATGTATAAAACTTTATAGAATTATACAATGCTTCATACTTTTTAAACCCTACCTAATTTTAGTATTATATATCTTTTGTATTTCAAAATATTTGCAAAATATTGCAATTTTCTAAATATTTTTTAAAAATGTATTTTTTTGTTTATTAAAATATGTAAGCTATTATTCTATTTATATAATGTAGCTACAAAGTATTAAGAATACATTTGTCTTTATAAATCAACTTATAGCTAGTAATTAAACCAACCTTTTTAGAAAATAGCATGCACGACGCAAAACTTAATAAATATTTATTATAGAAAAGTTTCTTATTTTCATATACTTATAGTTTTTAAAATTATGATTATATTTTATACATTTTATACTTTTCTGAAGCTCCATTCCTTTATAAGTAATGTGTAAAAGATTCGAATTATTTAACTTAAATTTAAAGAAATTATACCTGTTTGAAAATTGTTTATGTTTTCAGACCTCTAGAGAAATTTAAAACCCCTGTGACCCCATAAAGTACTATTGTTTTCAATACTTATTTTTACTCTATTTATTGGATTTAAATGCTAAAGGTAATCAAACAAAAAAACAGTTGAAGTTACGAATTTTTTTATTGAGACACACAATATTGTAAAAAAGGACAGATAAACTTATTCATAAATCTTATTATCATTTGAGTGTGAATTGCTTTGAGATTAATGATGGCAAACTTCCCTGAAAGACTTCATATTTAGATAAACAATGAATTTTATTCAACTCACATCTCTCTCTTTCTAATTAGTCGATGAATCTAATTTAAATTCATTTGGTTGTTCTGTCCATTTTCTCGTTTTGCTTAAATCAGTCAAGTCATGTTTAGCGTTTAATTTTTTAAACTCATGCAATATGTAAATTACTCTTATCATGAAAAGTTGGTTATTAATGACGAATTAAATAAGTGGTAAAGTTATCTTTGAAGAACACTATAAAATCCTTATACATATATATATATATATATATATATATATATATATATATATGCTTGAAAACACTTCTGATATTCTAGTAACTAGTTTAAAAAAATCACTCTCAGAAGAGGTTTTTTTTCTCACTTATTCACGACAGTGATTAATGATAATGAAAAAAATACGTTTATTTTTATTTGTGTGTGTGACTTTAGCACAAATCTCGTTAAATGTAATTTAAAAAAACTGTAAAAAAATACGAAAATTTAGGAAAAACTCTAGATGAGGATCAAAATATACTTAACCAAATTAAAAATTACTTGAAATAAAGAGATGTCTTTGAATAAAGAAAAAAAAATTACCTCATAAATATGCATTCCGAAATTTTGGATTTATCTTTAGATTTTATATGCTTAAAATGTACAATCAATGTATAAATTACAATGCGTCCTGTCAACAAAGCTACATTCAGGTGATTAATGACCGTGTGATGAATTAGATGCACAGAATTAATGCTAAAAATATATTTTATGTTGAAAGTTCTGAAATGGTTGAAAAAAATGCATTCACATATTTAAAAAAAGCTCCATCATTCCTATTCCCAAATTAAAATAAAATCAACTACTCATTTTATTCTTTTTATTTTGACCCTTGAACTGCCAAGAAAAAGTTGCACAATCCATCCCCCAGCGTAACATTCTCACAAATGCGAGTAGTTGCGTGGTGTATTGTGGGAAACTAAAAGACATAAAAAAATAAATGTCTTTCTCTGATATAAGTAATCCTCGCAAACTCTTTCAATCCAATTATATTGCATTCCGAAGTCTTAAGAGTAGTTTTGAAAATATCAGGGAATGAAAAGATTCAGAACATAAACGTATACACACTCCAGAGGCAGCTAAAGCACTAGCTGGGCGAGGTGTATTTTTTCGCCCATTTAAATATTCTCAATCGGAATAGAATTTGTTTAGCCTTGATATTTAAAAAAAAATGTTTGCTCTATAATGTGTGTGTGTGACGAACGAAACTTAGCACAAAAACGTTTTGTATATAAATAATTTGGGTTTTATAAGAGAGTTCTAAAATGTGACAAATATATTATTATGTATTTGTTTAAGGAATTCATCAGATCTGTAATATATTTGTTCATTTATTATACTAGAGCTTAGACGTATTATTATAACCAATAAGTTAAAATTGGTTTTAAACTTCATGGAATAATAAAGAATATTTTTTTTTTATTTTAGTTCATAATTCAACATAATGGGAAATAAAAAAAATCTATGTATTTTTTTATCTGAAAAATTTATCCCTGATAATGAATAATTGTTTTAAAACTGAATCCCTAAATCTGAAAGAAATATAAAAAGTTTCAATTTTCGTTTTCTAAAAATAAATATTATTTTGTAAAATGTAGAGTTAATTTTATTATTTGGCCTCGAAATATAATTTGCATTTCATATTTTCCACAAGAGAGCAAAACAACTTGCAAATTAGTGTATTTTCCCATTTGTTTTCAAAGAATACAATTTGAAAAGAAAATTATACAATGGACAAACTTTAATTAAAGAACAAAACTGAAAAACTTACGAAGATTACTTTAATACCATTTCTAATTCACAAATAGAAGAAAATGTTGGAGATAAGTCATTGGTTTTTCAAAATACACTCTGTCGCAAAAAAATATATGCACCCAGAAGAAATCAAGCTACAATCACGAAACTCGGCAAGAATGTAGTCTGGTAAGAGATATGCAAATGATTAAAATTTCGAAGCCAATGAGACAAGGCTAAGTGTGCTATGCGCATATTAGTTGCGCAACTGGGAGAGTTTAAAAGCATGAGTACGAGCGCCGTACGGCTATCCAAACGAATCTGATGATTTTGATAGACGATATTGAGACTTAGGATGCCTCTAAGACGTAACCGGCGGCAGTACGAGCAGCTGACGGACTTTGATAGGGGCCGTATAATAGGTCTCAGAGAAGCAGGTTGGTCGAATAGACGTATCGGCCGCCACCTCGGTCGGAGCGATATGGTAGTTGCTCTGTGTTGGCAACAGTGGATCACAGAAGGTAGAGTGTACCGTCGCGGAGGGTCAGGACGTCCCAGGAACACAAATGATCGCGAGGATCGTGCAATCAGAAGAGTGGCCACTTCGGCACCAACAACGTCGCTAGCATCGATTCAACGCCACTTACCTCCTTCCAGACATCCAGTGCCATCAAGAGAAACCATAAGGAGACGACTGACCGAAGTTGGCTTGAGGAGCCGACGTCCGCTAAGACGCTTACCACTGACCCCACATCATAGGCAGTGTCGACTGGATTTTTGCCGACCTCGGGCAACTTGGAGTGTGACAGACTGGAGACGTGTCATCTTCAGTGATGAATCCCGATTCAGTCTCAGTGATGATGACCACCGCACACGTGTCTGGAGGCGCACCGGCCAGCGGTCCGATCCGGCATTTATTGTCGAGCGGCATACAGCAATTTCACAAGGTGTGACAGTGTGGGGGAGCAATTTCTTGGGACACACGATCATCTTTAGTGGTCCTTCAAGGCACTTTGACAGCTCGCAGATACGTGGACGATATGTTAACGCCGATTGTGCTACCCATGCTATCAAGTCGCCCAGGTGCCATTTATCAACAGGATAATGCTCGTCCACATACTGCGCGACTCTCCCAACAATGTCTTCAAGGATATGACGTCCTACCATGGCCTGCCAGGTCACCAGATCTTTCGCCAATAGAGCATGTCTGGACGCGCTGGGAAGGCAACTGCAGCCGTCCTGAGATACAGGAGAATTAACTGCGCAGATGCAAAGACTATGGCAGGATCTTCCACAGGGGGTCATAAGTGATCTAATTGAATCGATGCCACGCCGAATTTCGGCTTGAATAGCTGCCAGAGGTGGCTTTACTACTTACTGCTTTTTAACCTTTTGCAAGCTGTAACCGCTTAATAAAATGATATTTTGTTCTGAATTTTTAATCATTTGTTTATTTTCATATACACTACATGCATACCAAATTTCGTGAATGTAGCTCAATTTCTTCTGGGTGCATATATTTTTTTGCGACAGAGTGTATTTAAAAAACACTCTCTTAGGACACAACTATGATTATAAACAAGAAAATCTGAATGGAACACAAAAAATAAAATTACGAAAATATTTGACTTACTTTAATAAATTTACTCTTCTATTATAAAATTATTCATACACATTCTACGCAAATTTTCTTAAATATTTTTGCATACAGTTTATGAATACGTGTTTCTCGTACTAAAAATAAAAGTACATTGGTTATGAGTTCATTAAAGTGTATAATTTAATGGTAATATTAGTCTGGAAATTTTTAATTGCTATTAATTTATTTTTAGTGAAATGCTTTTATATTTTTTTTTCAAAACTTTGATCATTAGAATTAATTTTTACCCAGGCATATAATTCGATTTCTCTGGCGTAATTTTTTGATCAACTTACGTACAATTTTCTTTACTTTAATATTCCAAAATCATGGACTTCATTAGATTGTTCGAAATTAATTTCGAACAGTTACTTTGTTTTTTTTAAATGTTCAAAAAAATCTACCTGCAAAATATGTAGGGTCCCTTGAAATACACTGTGTCGCGAAAAATAAACCCTGAAGAAATTGTGCTACTATCTCGAAACTTGGCAAGAATGCAGCTTGGTAAGATATATGCAAATAATTAAAATTTCGACGCCTTTAAGCATATGCGCATATGGGAGTCTGTTGAGCTTAACGCTTAATTACTCGCACAATAAGGTTATTTAAACAAATCTGTCAACTTGGATTGACGGTATTGTGACTGTAGATGCCTCGGTGTAGTTACAGGCGAAAGCACGAACAATTGCCACACTTCGAAAGGGAGTGTCAGAGAAGCAGATTGGTCAAACAGTAGTATTGATAGCCACCTCGGTTGGAGCGAAAAGATAGTTGCTTAAGGTTAGCAACAATGCATCCCGGAAGGGATAATCTACCTTCGCGGAAAATAAGGGCGTCCCAGGAACACAAATAGGAATGATAGTCCTGCAACCATAAGAGCGGTTACACCCTCGTTAAAAACGTTACTAGAAACAATTCGACATCTTTTACCTCTTTCCAGACATCTGGAGGTATTAAGGGAAACCATTTTGAGACTGAATGAATGTTGGTAAATTGCGCCGACGAAAATTATGAATACTACAATTGACCTCGCATCACAGACAACGTCGATTAGAATTTGTTCGACCTTGGGCAAGCTGGAGAGTGATCCACTGTAGCATGTGATCTTCAACGATGAATGCCGATTCAGTCTCACAGCTAATGACCAGCGCATATGAATGCGGAGAGGACCAGGCCCCTGGTCACATCCCGTATTTGAAGTTGAGAAGTGATGGGAGGCCAGAATTTCCTAATTTAGAATTAGCCCCTGAGACGGCTTGGAATTTGTTTACGAGTCCCCGGACCGGATGCGGTGAAATTCCTTTTGGTGGGGTGCGTCAAGAAAGTTCCCGCCTTAAGAAAATTCACTAAACCCATAAATTGTGAGGAGGTGTAATACAGCGTTGGCCTCTGGACCAAACTAAGAAAATTACAGTGGACAAGACAAAGAGTCCGCTCTAGGATTTTTGTGTGAAAAGTCGCAAAATAAAACGGGACGCACCCCGATTTTAGAGACAGAGAGCCGATCCCAAAGCTGCAAATAATAATAAAAAACTCCGGAGATTCCGGGCATCAACCACGTCCCTTCCCAGCCCTCCCTATCTCAAGCTAAGTTAAATTTTGATCTTCTTGTAGTAATGTAAATTTCCATATACTTGTGCTTAAAATAAATTTAATAATATTTAAAACAATAAGATCAGTGTATGATTTAGTGTGCAATGAGTGTTTTAATTTTAGAATTCGTTAACTTAATTAGTTGTCATGATGCGATAAGAAATTAAGAATATGGGTTCAAAGTTTTAGAAATTAAATAAGTTTAAAATAGCGTAGCATCATTTGGTGCTATCTAGGTCATTTGGACCTATCGTTGATTTTTTTCTCTCTCTTTGGCATTATGTTGTGTTGTGAAATTTTTTTCTCTTCTATTTTTTTTCTTCCTCGTGAGTTTAAATTTAAATGAGATGTTGGGTCACCCAATGATAATCTTAGTTCATCTGCGAAACATGTAATAATTTCTTACTGTGTACTCTTGTGTTTTAATTTTTTTTATTATGATCAATTATCAGTTGTGGAATTTTTTCTCGCAGTATTTTTTTTTATTATATAGATATTCAGTTGTGATTGAAAGCTCTCCTGGGGAAGAAGCGACTACAGTGTAACAGATACCGATTTTTTTCTCCCAACGGTATATTGATGTTGCATGTTTTTTATGTGGAGTTACGCGAAAGTCTGTTAGTTAAAAGTTTTAAATTTTCCGGGTTTTTTTTCTCTCACTGCACGAGTGCTATAATTTTAGATTTGTTATCCGTTGCAATTGAATTAAAAAAATTAATGTTAATAATAATTTGGCACTTTATTTCTCATTAACTTTTTATTTAAATTATAGTTTAAAATTATAGTTACCCATTGGCTCAGCCAGTGTCTGAAAAATTTAATTTAATCGAATTGATTCCAATGTATGACGGAAGTGAATCGCTGGGAATCCGTAGATTTCTCGGCAAAATTAATGATGTGGCAGAGCTGTGTGGTTGGTCTAACGGTGAAAAAGTTACCAGTCTTAAGTTAAAATAAGCGGGAATAGCTGAGGAATTTTTTTTATCTGACCCAACTCACAGTCATTTAACCGAGTACAACAACCTCGCTAGAGTTCTCATTACGAGATTTGAGAGGACCGTTCCGTTATCTACGCGGCGCCAATTATTTTCATCATGTATTCAGGGTTCTTCCGAAAGTGTGCAAGAACTAGCAGCACGCATTAATAAACTGAGAACACAAATTTTTCAATCCAGTAATTCGGTTCTAACCACAGCAGCGCGCAACGCGAACGATCAACTTTTGCAGTCTCGTTTTATCAGCGGGTTAAGAAACTACGTTCGCAGATTTGTATTGGTGCGATATCCCAATACTCTCGAGGAATCTATTAACGCTGTGCTCATCGAAGAGCAGAATTTAAAACTAAATGAAATAGCCAGTAACGAGCGCCACGGTCTGTCGTCCTTACTCACAGAATCACCGGTCATTTCAGCATTGACAGATAAAATGCAGGAACTAAATTTGAGGGTCGAGAGGTTACAAGAGGCTAGTACAGTAATTGCTCGAGAAACGTCAAAGGGGAATATCGCAGAAAAGTGAATGTTTTTAAGTGTTTTTATTGTGGTTTAGAGGGACATCGGCAAGTAGAATGCAGAAAGAGGATAGCAGATCAACGTCCTTGGAATTCCCCCCATTTTCGAAGAAGTGTCAGGGATGAAACTCCCGTTTCCCGTTCCCCGCACATTCAACCTGTCAATCATCGACGCGTTCGTTTCGAAGACTCAACCTCTCGGCGTTTTCCATCCGTTTCACAAAGAAATTTCCGTGACATGGGAAAAGCAGGCGGTTTCCGGCAGAATAGAAGGAATGAAGATTTAAACTTCTGCGGACAAAGTCAATATTAAACAGGAGACGATTGGGATTACTTTCCCCCATACAAAGTAAACAAGATATTAAGAGACGACTATTTTAAGACGTTCTCTTTCATAAAAATAAAAACATTTGATCTACCAATCGTCGACGCTAGCTCGCAGAACTATAGATTTAGAATTTTAATTGATACAGGCGCGTCCGTTTCTTTAATGTCCAGTTCACTTTTTAATAACACACTACACTTTTTACTAAAAAACGAATTTTTCAATGAATTTAACGTTTCTGTCCAAATTAAAGCGGTCAGCGGAGATACGGGGGAAATCCTCGGTTGTTATGGAATACAATTGTCATTGGGGAACTTCACTTTCATCACATACTTTTTATAACTAAACAAGATATTAATGATAATTATTGCGCTATTTTGGGATACGATTTTTTGAAATTATGGAATGCAGTTTTAGATATGAGAAATAACCGTTTATTAATTAACAACTTTTCAGTTCCTCTTATCAATTATACGCTTCCTTCGCGTGCCGTTCAGACTAATTATATTCATGGTTTTTTTTTAAACACAAAACGATTGACGAATCTTTACGAAAGTGATGATATTTAGGAAGCCATATTAAACTCCACTTCATTGTAGGTCCTCACTCAGTCACCAGTGTTCGCATTTACATCCCAACATAACTTTATTCTACTTCTTCGGCTACAATATAGGGTTCGGGAAATTTAAAAAGAAAAAATATCCATTTAACTTCCTCTCAAATTAATATCGATCCTAGATAATTTTTTTTATGCTATGTGTTTCATGAAAATATATAAATTTTGTTGATTGTGATAAGATGGAGATTTAATTTTTGCTATGTAAAATATGTAAATACACGTCAATTTTTAATTTTATATTTTCAAGATTTAATCGAAAAAACATCCATCAGGTTTGCAACGGAGAAACGTATCATATTGATAAAACGTTTAAAATTTTATGTTTTCTCCATGATAGGTCAAATTACATTTGTAACACTTCCTGATAAAAGTCTAGCACGATTTCTAAGGCTTTCTATTGTGAACAAATTAGTTTTAGATAACGCTACGTATTTTAAGGGTTCCGAATTTTGAATTTTGCAGAGTTATGGGTATTCATAAAATACACATATCAAAGTATTCAGCTCATATCGCGCTGGTTGTTACTGTTTATATTCGATATTGAGCATGTCACGTTTTTAAGAAATCTAACAAATTTTTCACCTAAGTTTGTGTTGAGTAGTAGAGCTGCTTCTAACGTCAATTATCTAGGAACATCATAATGATTTCATTAAGCCTCAAATAATTTTGTGTTGCGGTTATTACCTAGTGAGGAATTTACGTTGTTTTTTTATAAAAATTGCATAATTTAAGGACTCGTGCAGGAAAAAAGAAAATGATCGCGCTAAATTTTTCCGGGAATTTTGTTTGTTTGTTTGTTTACATTGTTGACGCTTCGCCACTTCAGAGAGGTACACCTAAGGAAATGATGATTTTTGAGATAATAGTATTTTGGAATAGTTAATTTTAACTCTAGAATGTGTTTTCATGAAAATTTAAATTTTGTTGTTTGGTTACTGAGAATTTTTAGTTAATGTTATCCAGCGATATTTAAATAATTTATTCGATGGTTATTTTGAATTTGACTTAACGGTATTGTTGAAAATTGAGGATGTTTTTTTACGCCTAAAGCATATCTCGAACCATTGTTATGAGTTTGTTAATTATTTTAAATTAATACATTGAATTACTTGGAATATTAATAAGTGATGTTGATTAGTGAAGTGAAATGTTTTTTTTGCTGTAATTATGTTTTTTTTTAAAATTTTATGTTAAACATTGTTATGGAAATGTTTATTGTAATAATTTTTTTGTTTGTTTTGGTTCAATTTACTTTACTCTGAAGGTGATAATACTTTTTTGGTGTTGTAAATGTTGTATGTCATGAGGTTGCATTAACAATTTTATGTTTACAGTTTTTTTTTCTCTTATATTTTCAACTGCATTTGGAGCGAAATTTCTAAGGATTCATTTCTCAATATGGAAATACGAAAGCACATAGATATTTTGAATGGTAGAAGAAATTGAATTTTTAGTTTTTCCCGATATTTTTTTTCTCTATAGATATTTTTTAAAGTATTAATCAATATAGTTATTTTTTTTGAATTAATAGATTAAACGGAATATTAATTGAATTTTTTATCTTAACTGTTGCTTGTAATAATTTTTGTTTGTTTTGGTTTCTTTGTCGGCGGTGGCTAACAAATCGTCCTATCGCAGGAAATAGGCATATTTTAATTTTTTTCTCCAATATTTTTTTTAAAGTAAACATTGGAGGTGCATCCGGATTTGATCAAATGCACACTCATAGTTTGCAATATCTAAATTAATTGCATTTTTTTTTTTTATTTTAAATGCACACTCAAGTTTTGCAATAAATAATTGCATTTTTTATTTTAAACAAAAATGCTTGTAGTGATTTTTTTAAAGTTTCTTAGGCTATTAAGCATTCTCAGAGGTTATATTTTTTTTACCTATGCACACTCATCGCTTGAATATCTAACTTTTAATTTGCAATATTTTTTTAACAAAAGATTGTAATCAATGGTCTTAGTGAATCATTGCAATTTCTTATGCTTTGAGCATTGTTAAAGGTTACAATAAATATTTTGGTAATCTGATGCATGCACTTCATATTATTCATGTCATGATTTCGATGTTATATGGTTATGCTGTGTTGGTTTTCTTAGTGTTACGTTCTTATTGATTATGCGTGTTTCACTTGTCATTATTTCTTTACCACAAATTTTTTTTAATGTTTGTATGTGTGGTTATTGTGAGTATCAAAGCTATGATATATGTATTTTTTTGAATTTACTATGCGTTACTTGACTTGATATTTTTTTCATTTTGTGTCCCACGGTTAATCGAAATTATTCAATTGATTCTATTTCTTATTTTATATATATCGTCTTTATGAATTGTTAGGTGACCCATGTCTCATTTTTGAAAGATGAATTTAATTTCAGTTGTTTATAGTTGAGTTTTTTTTTCTTCCTTTTTTTTTCCCCCCTCTCAGCGTTATGGGAATGGGACTTAACTTTGAAAACTTTACTTAATAGGTTTTTTTCTGTTGCATTTTTAATTGTAAATTATGGGTAGGACGCGGTTGGTGCTTGGGGTCTGTGGTAGATGCCAACTGGGGTCGAGTTTCTCTTTTCTTCACACTGGTTTTGTTTCTATTACTAACATGGTTTCTCTGGAAGACATTTTTTTCTCTTGCAGCGTACATGGAACATCTTTATTCAGCATCTGCCGGAACCTACGGGATCAGCTAAATTTTCTATTCATCGTGGACGGACTACAGACTTTGATGTATTGCCTACCTCTACAGGCGATTCCTCTACTCATCGTGGATGGATTACAGACTTTTGATGTGTTGCCTAGCTCTACATATGATTCCTCTACTCATCGTGAACGGACTGCATATTTTTGATGTGTTCCCTAGCTCGACAGGCGATTCCTCTACTCATCGTGGACGGACTACAGCTTTTAATGTGTTGCCTAGCTCGACAGACGATTCCTCTACTAATTGTGGACAGACTGCAGACCTTTTGCTGTATTGTCCCGCCGGAGCTCCTAACTTTCTTCGCAGTATCGATACATCAGCTATTTTTCTGGTCGGTACACACATGATCGCCGAACTCTCTTCTCGTGATGGGACATTGTTTTTTTTTCTTTCACACTGGTTGTATTTTTTTGTGCTGTGTATTTAAGAGAGCAGATAATTGATGAGGCCAGAATTTCCTAATTTAGAATTAACCCCTGAGATGACTTGGAATTTGTTTGCGAGTCCCCGAACCAGATGCGGTGAAATTCCTTTTGGTGGGGTGCGTCAAGAAAGTTCCAGCGTTAAGAAAGTTCACTAAATTCATAAATTGTGAGGTGATGTAACACTGCGCTGGCCTCTGGACCAATCAGAGAAAATTACAGTGGACAAGACAAAGTGTCCGCTCTAGGATTTTTGTGTGAAAAGTTGCAAAATAAAACGGGACGCACCACGATTTTAGAGACAGAGAGCCGATCCCAAAGCTGCAAATAATAATAAAAAACTCCGGAGATTCCGGGCATCAACCATGTCCTTTCCTAGCTCCCTCCCTATCTCAAGCTAAGTTACAACTCTTTCCGTAAGCTTTCTACAAGATAAATTAGATCTACAAATGAATAATAACCGTAATTAGTCTGTCACAAGACATGGATCAACAATAGATGAAGTTTTCTCTAGAAATCTATCTAATTTTCATTCGAAAACATACGTATCTTATTTCTCATACCATAAGTCTATTGTCTCGGTCTTACAATATACCACAGTAAGTACAGATGTATCCGATAATTAAAATAATGAATAAAAACCAAAAAAAATCTATTCAGAAATATTAATTTATGGATGAAAACCATAATAAATTTAAATATTTTTAGAAAATTAATGTTTGTTTATGAATATGAATGCATATATTATACATATATACATAAGAAAAATATATATTATACATATATATAAGAAAATATATATATACATGCATATATACATATATAAATAAATATATATTTATAAATATATACACATACATATAGATGGGGCTAAAGAAGTTTTACTTCAGTCATGTGGTCTAAAGCACACTCGTTTTTTCAGTTTTTTTAAATTATTTTTTTTTAAAAAAGGGTTTCCGAGAAATTTTAATACAGGGTCCACACAGGACTAGCTACGTCAGTGGGCTACACACTTAGAATAGAAATTTTTTTTCTAGTTAATTGAAAAGTAATATACGTAGAAAAAAATTCATAACAACTGGGCTCAAAATAAGAAAAATATTTTTTTTATGAAGGAAATGAAAAAAAATCTTAAAACACATATTCTAACAAACAATTATCAAGGAATTTTAAAAAAACGAAAGAAAACTAACCTCATCAATTAGGATGCACTGAAAAAAAAAGTAAATAAATGTTTTTCCTGGCAATAAAATTGTGCAATTGAAAGAAAATTAAACTGTTGTAAATATCAAAATATGAGCAATGAGATGTTAATGACTAGAAGTTATAAACACAACTTAATAATTTAAATAAACACTATGTTCTCTATTCACTGTCAAAGGTAGTTAAAAACAGTTCTTTACGATATAAATAAATACCTGAATCATTTTACTAATGTTTATTTAATTTTATATTAAATGTTCACGAATCAAAATGCAATATGAGAAAAAAAATGTTGCGACAATGAGCCAAATTTTTTTTTTTTTTGGGGGGGGAAGGGGGTTGCTCCCCTGGCCACAGTTCCAGTTGGTAAGGATTTTAGCCCGGAGCTTGGATTTGATGGATAGACGTACAGTCCCACTCCAGCGACATGGGCCCCTTACTCTTGCCCTATCACATTATTTTTACACTACATGTTCACAGATCTGAATGTAATATGAGAAAAAAAATGTAGTCTTAATGAACCAAATGTGAATTCACATCTTATGAGTGGGCTGCTGTCCTGACCACAAAAACCGTTGGTTGATTTGTAGGATGTCAGCTGGGAGGCTGATTTTGATTCATAGACGTACAGTCTAACTCTAGCGACACGGACCATCCCTTTGCCCTATCACATTATTTTTACACTACATGTTCACAGATCTGAATGTAATATGAGAAAAAAAGGAAGCGATAATATCCCAAATGTGGAAACTCATCTTTGGGGTGGGCTGCTGTCCTGGCCACGGGTGCCATTTGTTGACCGTAGGATGTCAGATGAGAGGCTGGATTTAATTGATAGACGTACAGTCTAACTCTAACGACATGGATCCTTTCATCTTGTCCTATCACATTATTTTTACACTACATGTTCACAAATCAGAATGTAATATAAGAAAAAAAATGTAGGGATAATGAGTCAAATGTGGAAACCCATCTTTTGGGTGGGCTACTCCCCTGGCCACAGATGCCGTTGGTTGACATCAGGATGTCAGCCGGGAGGCTGGAGTTGATTGATATACGTACAGTTCCATTCTAGTGACACGGACCCCTCCTCCTTGCCCAATCACATTGTTTTTTCACTAAATGTGCAGTGATAAGAATGTAATATGAAAAAAATGTAGTCTTAATGAACCAAATGTACAAACACATCTTTGAAGTGGGCTACTCCCCTGGCTACAGATGCCGTTGGTTGACAGCAGGATGTCAGCCGGAGGTTGCATTTGATTGATAGACGTACAGTCTCACTCTAGAACACCAACCCCTTCCCCGTGCCCTTTCACTTTATTTTTTTACTAAATGTTCACAAATCCTTTGTAATATGCGAAAAAAATGTAGCGATAATGTGCTAAATGTGAAAACACATCTTTTGGGTGGGCTACTCCCCTCGCCACAGGTGCCGTTGGTTGACAGCAGTCTCTCAGCTGGGAGGCTTGACTTGATTGATAGACGTACAGTCCCACTCCAGGGACATGGACCCTCCCCCTTGCCATATCACATGTTCACAGATCAGAATTTAATATGAGAAAAAATTTAGTGTTAATGAGCCAAAAGTGGAAACATATTTTTGAAATGGGCTGCTCCCCTGGCCACAGCTGCCATTGATTGGCAGTAGGATGTCAGCCGGAGTCTGATTTTTAATGATATACGTAAGTCCCACTGCAGCAACATGGACCCCTCCCCTTGCCCTACCACATTTTTTTACACTAAATGTTTACAAATCAGAATGTACAATGAGAAAAAAAAATGTTGCGATAGTGATTCAAATGTGGAAACGTTTGGAGTTTGCTACTCCCCTAGCCACAGAGGTCATTGGTTGACAGAAAGATGTCAGCCGGGAGGCTTCTTTGATTTATAGACGTACAGTCTCACCCCATCGAATGGACCCCTCCCCTTGCCCTATCACATTTGCATGAAGTTTTCTCTCTGTCTCTAATGTAAGGAGTGTTTTTCTTCCAGGTATAGAAGTTTAAGTTGGCATTACTTTTCAAGATGACGATCGATTTAACAGTTGTCAAGTGATTTATTCTCAGTTTGGTTTGGCAATTCATCAAAACGATCATCAAGCAAGGCATAGATTCGTCGAATGGGCCCAAAACGAGATTGGCGTTGTTCCCGATTTTCATAAGCGAATTTTGTTTAGCGATGAAGCGCACTGGTTGAATGGCTACGTCAAAAAAACAAAACTGCCGCATTTGAGTGAAGCTAATCCACAAGTGTATGTCGAAACACCGTTACATCCAGAAAAACTGTGGAGTTTGGTGCGCTTTATGGGCTGGTGGAATCAATAGTCCGTACTTCTTCAAAAACGATGAAGGCCACAACGTTACAGTCAATGGTGATCGGTATAGAGCCATGATTACTAACTTTTTCATTCCTGAATTGAACAATCATGATGTCCAGGAGCTGTGGCTCCAACAAGACGGCGCAACATGTCACACAGCTCGTGCCACAGTCGATTTATTGAAAGACACGTTTGGTGACCGCCTAATTTCACGTTTTGGACCTGTGAATTGGCCTCCAAGATCTTGTGATTTAACACCGCTAGACTATTTTCTGTGGGCTATGTAAAGTCATTGGTCTATGCGGATAAGCCTCAAACGCTTGACCATTTGAAAGACAACATTCGCCGTGTTATTGTCGATATACGGCCACAAATGTTGGAAAAAGTCATCGAAAATTGGACGTCCAGATTGGAGTACATCCGAGCCAGCCGTGGCAGTCATATGCCAGAAATCATTTTTAAAATGTAATGCCACAAGATTATCTTTCGAATAAAAATATTCATGTCAATCGAAAAATATATCGTTGTTTTATTGCAATTTAAATTTCTATACCTCTAAAAAAACACCCTTTATATCTTTCCTGTCGCCAAATTTTTTTCACAAAAATATACATGCACACTTAAATTTTTGTTTATTGCATTTATTTTTATATCTTCATGCACTGCATACATGCCAAGTGTCGTAATAGTAAGTCTTTTCCTTTTGGGTTTTTCTTTATCCTACTGATAGCTGTCTCGTGCTCAAAGTCGCATTCCATAGCAGTAGAAGTTCTTGTACTGATCACAAAATTAATACACTTGTAATTTTATTGGCAACCTTTTGAATTCGAATATTACGGTGATTATCATTAGACTTTCTGAAATATTGAAGTCACTCTTTTATAAGACAGTGGTCCGCAAACCACGACTCTCTGATATGAATTATTAAATAAACACAATTATATTTACTAAACTCATAATTTTTTTATTTCTCTTTCTGCTTTGATGTGATTTATTCAAACAATTTACCTTATTTGCATCTATAATTAAGCATATCATCATTTTAAACTTATGTATTAATTTGTTTCCACTGATAAAGTGTAATCATTGAGAATATTAAAAATAGTTTTAAATCAATAGAATTCTAATTTATTGGTAGAAATGCGTGATGTGGAAAAATACTCTTATTGGGGTGATTTTGGCAACTTTTACTTCTTTGGATGCATGAGTTCAGGAGAATTATTGAATGTGGGCCGCGGATACACAAAAACCTTCAACAAAAATAACAAAAACACATTATGTGCTTAAAGACATGTTCAAAGGGGTTATGAAAGGAATTTGAACGACTTTTATATGCAGGAAGAAAGTTAACATACAAAAATTCCTCTAATTGTTTTTTTAATTAGAATGATTTGTTTTAGTTAACAATAATTTGCGGTTAGAAATTTCTGTCATATAAAAACACCCATAAATAATATACTAGTTTTATTGGGTGTAATGGAAAGTTCGGTAAAAAGAAAAAAAAATAGAAAATATATAATACAACGTTTTTTAGTTCTTATTTAAAATTTAATAAGTACAATGTTCTTTCTTAGTTACAACTGCCTGTCTCAGCGTTCTGGAAATATATATACCGTAAAACCCAGCGAATAACGCGTACCGACGTATAACGCGTAGCTATACTTTCAAGTTGCATTTTTTAGTTTTGAGATAAGCCCGCACCCTCATTTTTGTAAAGAACTTGAAATGTACTTGCGCAATTCTCCTGTGTTTTGAAGTAATTTATTTAAAATATTATCCCAAGTTTTTGAAAAAAATAGTATACCTCTAGAACTGCAACTTATAAAGTTCATAAAGTATGTAATTCAGTGCTTCTCAAACTTTCAATACTGGCGCCCCCCTTTTCAATCACAATTTTTATCGCGCCCCCCTTATACATAATAATTTACTGAATGCAATAATAATGCACTTTTACGATAAAGCAACAATATTTATTATAAACCGTACAAATTCATGACATAAGTATTAAATTTTGTATATGTTACTTTTAAGCAAAAAAAAGTTAAGTAATAGGATAATTACTAAGTTATTTTTCCTTTCTCTGATTTTTAAATTGGAACATATTACAAAATGCGGTGGTTGCTTAGAAGACAAAATATAGATATCAGCTAAATATAGAAAAAATGAACTCAGAGGCTCAATTTCTTATCTTAAAAACTCCTTTCAAAAAATTTGCTCTGTGAGACAAGCCCATGGAAGTAGCTAATAATTATTAAACTTGTTCTTAATTTAGTATTAATTAATTAGTCATAAAATACTCTGTGCACCACTCATACATTAAAAGCAGTGTTTCTCAAACTTTCAATACTGGCGAACCAATTTTCAATCATAATTTTGTCTCGCCCCCTGTACAACAATAATGTATTTACTGAAATAAAAATGCACTTTGAGAGAGAGACGCTAAATTTACAATACGATCTTAATTATAAACCGTACAAATTAATACGATAAGTATATTAAATTTTTGTGTATATTTTAAGTAATATATATATATTTTAAGAAAATTACTTAAAATATATATTAATTAGAATTATGTTATTTTTCTTTCTCTAATTTTTAAATTGGAACAGATCGCAAAATGATGTATTTAATTAAAGATTTATTTCCTTCAGCATTCATTTCTCAAAGCACAAATGTCATTAGAAAAATAGTCTAGTCAATGTCGCTCTCTATCATATCCATCACATCTGGCATTATAGGGTACGTTTGCGTGAGTCTGGGCAACCTATCGGACGTCTGCGCAAAACATGTAAAAATGCTTTTCCTCGTACAACTCCAGTCAGTTTTGGTCGACTCGATACTCCTATAGCTACCGAATCTAGCTTGAATGTACATTTTTTTTAATTTCCACGTTAATTGTTATTCACGGTAATTAAGTATTTACGGCAGTAGATTAAAACAATATCATACATACATTTTTAAGTCGTAAGCAAACATTCGACCATAATAAAGAATCAACAAGTACACAGACGAACGAGCATGGTTCCGAAAATTAACTCAAGGCGATCTCTCAAAAATACTTAAATTTTGAATTTACCACTACTGAAGTAAATGATGGAAAAAAAGCCAAAGCTCCATATGTGTTAAAACTTACAAATCTGTAGAACAACATGTGAAAGTTGTTCTTAAAACATGTAAAATCATTTAGCTATGTTGGCAAAGAATTTTAAAAATATTTTCTGGATGAGGACAGCTTGGTAGCAAGTTACGAGTGGATTAGTCATCTATTTCAAGATACTCCAGAAGGGCTCTCAACTTCCGAAGAAGAAATCTTCATAGATTTCACATCCAGTGAAAAATTAAAAGGCAATTTTGTAATAAATCGCTCTTTGAATTTGGGGTAGAGGTGGATGAGGAATTTTCTGTACTGAAAACAAAAGCACTTCGTATACTATTACCATTTTCAACATCCTACCTGCAGTGGATGCCTTGAAGACAAAATATAGATCTCAGCTAAATATAGAAAAATAACTCCTTAAGTGTCAATTTCTGATATTAAAACCTTCCTTTGAAAAACTTTCCTCTACAAGAAAAGCCCGTGGAAGTCCCTAATAATTATTAAACTTGTTCTTAATTTAGTAATAAGATTGATTGATTGAATATTAACGTCGCACTGTTCAGCTGCACTAGGGCTTTTGACGACGGACCACGTAATTTTGAACCATGGTCAAGTGACGTGGATGACACCTGAGCTGGCACCCTTCTCTCCTAACTACCACACCACACCAACGGGAAAACGTTTCAACTCTCAACAGATTTAACGTGCATCGTTGCCCTACATGGCGGGTCTTTAGTGGTACTGGGCTCGAACTCGTGACAAGGCAAGCCACGATCCGATATCTATACCACTCGGCTACCGCGGCCAAATTCAGTAATAAGAAATTATTTATAAAATACCTTCTTCAGTACTGATACATCAAACGTATACTGGCTGAAACACCGACTCTTCGCACGAGTTCATTTTTTAAAAAAATAAAACATTATTCTTGATATAATAGCTGAATTGTAAGGAGAGTAAAACTGTGTGCACGACATTGTATACAAAAATGTAAAATGATTTTTTTTTAGATAAATGCTATAATTGTAAATAACTGTTTAAAAAAAACTGTAATTTTAAACCTCACACAATTAGCATTTAGAATTAATGTTAAATTATGAAAAAGAATATAAAATTCCGGTGAAGAATAATTGTGTTACTTTTTAACATTTAAAGCGAGAAAACTTCAAATTGTTTTAACCCGGGAGCAGGCGCGTACTCGATACTAACATTAATGGTAGTGCGGGGGACTCAGTCACCCCAATCATTTGTTTAGAATTATTTTTACTGTACACGATACAAATCGGAATTCTAGTGAATATTTTAATTTATAGAAAGTATACTTACCTTCTTTCAAGGACTATTCAATTCTTTGATGATTTGAGAAAAATCCAATAAAACTGAACTAAAATGATTCAAAAGTAGAAGACCATAATAAAGGACGCAAATCAGACACTTTTCAGTTATCCTATAGAAATGTTAAACCAATCAATTCTTTTCCAAATATCGCAAAACTCAATTATTTACAATTTCCCTAAGCGAAAAGCAAACGCATAAAAGATGGGAGGGAACTAATATTGATAATAACCATACCATAAGATTGAAGGTCAATCAAATGGTTAGCAAACGTACTATGCAGCCTGGCTGAAAAGTGAATCATGACTTCCTTTTTTTCTTTTTCTACAACTAATGTACAGTATTTCAATAATAATTACAGCGGAAAATTGTTTATCTTCTTAGAATTTTCTCAGGGTTTGGGTTTCGTTTTTTTCTTTTAACGAGTAATATGTTATGTTAAAACGTAATAAAAAAAATCTCTCATTGAGGAAAAACAGCAAATAAAACAAAATGTTTTTTTTTCTTTAATTTGGTTTTGGGATCAAAGATAGCTATTTGATGACGGATAAAAGCCAGATAATAAATATAAATTATGTCAGTGTGTTGTGTGTATTTTTTTTATTATGGAAGAAAGCATTTTGTTTTACTTCTCTTTCCGGTTATTTTTTTAAAAAAAAATCTTTAAATTTTCGATACGCTCGCGCCCCCCTTGTAGGGTCATCACGCCCCCCCAGGGGGGCGCGCCCCACACTTTGAGAAACACTGATGTAATTGCTTTAAAAAAAACACTATTCCGAATTAGTTAGAAGTCTAGTTTGTTTATGTGTGCTCATGTTTTTTTATTTTTAATTATCTCATTTTTATACCCGGCGTATAGCACGCACCCGTAAATTTCGACTTATTTTTTGTGTTAAAAGTGTTTTATACGGCGGAGCATTACAAAAACATTAAACCAGATGTAGTTTTAAAATTTAGGAATGTTTAATTATCGGATACCAATTAAATCAAGATGAAGAAAATCATATTGTTAGAAACTGAATTACATCTAGAAGCAAACAATATGTTTCCTTTTCCCTTTAGATACACCTAAGGAACTAATTAAAACATTTCAGTGAAATACTTGAAGTGAATTCATTTCGAAGTAATTAGTAAGAAAAGTAGGAAGAGTAATTAGCCAGGAACAAACTGCACTTTGAGACAATTCAAAACGCTACTAAGTTTTGATAAATAATTCTGCTCAGTGAATTTCCATCATTCATCGTGCTTCAATTGTGTTGAGATTCATTAAGATATCTTTCAAGTTTCTTAATGAAAAATAAAATTAATATTTAAATTTTCAATTAGGGGAATTTTAATAATCAAAAGAAGTCTCAAAATACTACAAAGTATGTCCCAATTCAATGTAGCAAATAAGAAAGATTTTGACTAATATTTCAATGAAATTATTGTGAAACAACAAAATAAAATTATCAAAATAGAAAGAAAAATGCTAAAATGAAATATTTCTGCAGTCGAGAGATTGTTTTTTATTAAATTCCATTATGTATTACTGAAACGCAATGTGTACATAGCACACAGGTAGGATAATGCATTTTTTTACAAATTTTGATTTTTACAATGACTAGATTCAAGAACTATTTATGTATCAATTCTAAAACTAATATGCATTTCTTACATTTGATGCTTTTTTTGGGTGCAGTTTCTATTTCACTAAATAAGAAGTTAAAATGATATTAATTTAACATTCGTTATTGCTCTTAATTTGGGGACTATATTTAGAATGATTTAATCATTTTCTATCGAAATCAAAATTATTTCCCAAAGTATTTTTGATTTTTTGTTAAGGTATCCGACTACGTTCGGAACCGGATTTTAAAAAAAAGCGCATAAATGGATAATTTTCATGATATTTACTATCACTCAGATTAGAATACATGCATAAAATTGTTTTAAGGAGTGTTTCCTACACTCCTCACTTAACTGTAACTGAGTGCGCCATACTTTCCCGCCTTCCTACCCCAACGGAAACTTTTTTTGCAACCCCGTACCGGGACATTCTGTAAACTGAAACGCAACGGACAGACGCAAGGTCTTGTCCGCATCAATCCGCAGCACCTTCAAGGGTGTAATTTTCATTTAACCGCGTTATTACCTTTTAGTGTAAACTTTAACTATAAATATTTATTTTCTTGTAATATAAATTTAAGTACTATCTCCATCTCTGGCTGTTATTCGAACTCAACCAACGGCAACATTTGGAGGCACCGACGAGATTCGTCAACGATTCAGAGAAACAAGAGATGAGTACTATTTTATATTTTCATTCAACGTTTGACTTTGGTTTCTCTTACTGATTCATTCCATCCATATTTTGTTTTATCAATTAATGGACGCCGAAACGGCTACAGTGCTTCGCGGCAGAGCGAAGGCTGCACTTACAAGAATTATAAATTTCATTGATAAAAATGATCCAACTTTTGACAAAAATGATATACGCAACAAGTTAGAGAAACTTAAATTAACTTATACGGAATTTGATAAAGCGGATGCTGCTTTACCTATTGAATCCTCTGAAATGGAAGAATTCGAAACAAAATATTACGAAACCAAAGCCAAGCTACAGAATATCTTAGAAAATTTATCTGTGAGAACATATGTATATAATGATAATTATGATGCCTTTGAAATTGTCTCAAATATGAAATCTAGCAAATTTTAAGTTACCAAAAATTAATATTGAGCGTTTTTCTGGTGATTATAAAGATTGGCCTTCATTTAAAGATTTATATGTATCATTAGTGCATGATAATATGTGTTTATCAAATATACAAAAATTTCAATATCTTAGAGGTTTATTGCTGTCAGAACCAGCAAATATAATTAAGCATATTCCTATTACTGAAACTGCTTATAACGAAGCTTGGGAAAAATTATTAGCCCGTTATGATAAAAAGAAGCAAATCATTTTTTCACTTATTAAAACATTCATGGAACAACCTTCTTTTAACCATACTAACTCTCACAACTTACGCAACATGGTAGATACTTCCGACGAAGTAATTAGAGGTCTTAAATCTATTGATACTAAAGCAGAGTCTAGAGATGTATGGTTGATTTACATTTTGTTACAAAAGGTTGATCCTAAAACGCACCAAGAATGGGCGCAATTCTCAAATAATATTGATTTTCCCACATTTGAAGCATTTATAGAATTTTTAAGTAGCAGATGTACATATTTATAACTATATAATGAAAATGTTACTTATGAAAAGCAACCTTATATTAATAAATCGAAATTTAACAATAGTTTAAAATGTTCTTGTTGTAAAATGCATCAACTTGTTTTCAAATGTTCTAAATTCAAAGAAATGTCTGGTAAAGAGCGTAAACAAATTGTTAATAAACAAAAATTATGTATGAACTGTTTATCTGATAGGCACACTGAGTCACATTGTAATTCAACTTTTACTTGCCACTTTTGTAAGAAAAGGCATCATTCGCAATTACATGATAATAATTTTAAAAATTACGCAATGTCAGCAAATAAATCTCATCGTGCTGAAGGTCAAAACCAGACAGGAAATGATACTAATCAAAACAAAAAAGTTGCAGTTTCCGTGAACTCTATACAAACATATTTTTCTTTATTACCAACTTTAAGCGTTAACATTAAAAATATTTTGGGAGAGAACTGTTAAGTTCGAGTTATTGCGGACAGCGGAAGTGAATCAACATTCATTTCTGAAAAATGTTTAAAACTGCTAGGCCTAAAAAGAAAAAACGCCAGATTTCAAATTAAGGGGGCATAGTACCTTGCGAGAACAAAAATTGTTCGTTGTCATATACATGTTACGATTCATCATAAGTTAACAAATTTTGCAAATTTTGATCTGAATTTTATATATTATCTATAAAAATGTATAAAGTTTAAGAAAACTAGAGAAATTTTGTTCTTTAATAAATACAAAATTTTAAAAAAGAAGATAAATATATATACCAAATTGTAAAAAAAAATATTACTTACCTCCTGTTCCCGCAAGATAATTTTTAAATTATACACTTTAGAATCTCAATTTTTGCATTAAATTGAATTTAAATGTAACCTTTATTCTGTATACCACTTAATTGAAAAGTATCTTATACTTTAATATTTTTTAAAATTTAAAAAATTCATAAAAAATATTTTTTTTAAAAATTTCAATTTTTATACAGTTGCAAATCAAAATGTATTAAACCATAAAACATAATTATGGCATACAGAATTAAGATCTATGACTAGAATATGCATGCCAATTTTTATAGCTCTAGAGTAAATACTTTTTTTACAATTTTGCGGGAAAGTGTAAAAAATTGAAACTGAGAAAATCAAGTTTAAAGAATGACATTTCAATATTTCAAATAAAACTTAATACATAATATTTAAAATGATCCTGCTTCATATGTAGGACCTTCTAGTTCTGCAAAATGCTCATTTGTGGCTTTTTTCTCATTCTGCTAGCCCTACGAGCCTCTAATGTATATGATTTTGATTTAATTTCGGCATTTTTTATGCGTGCATAATTGGCCTTAAAGGCAGAGGTAACAGTAAAATGTCCTATTTTAAAGCCAAGAGCTTTCATTATCTTTATACGTCCCGTCATTCCCTCATTAAAAATCACTATAGCCTCATTTACTGCTATGTCTACAATATTTTTAGATGACCCAGAAGTTTTGGGGCAGTACTTCCAAACAGTCGAGTTTAACGACTCATTAGCGTTTTGTGTTTTACCCCCCACACATTTTTTCAGCAATTTTGGTGCAGATAGTTCTGCATATATAGGCTTTATTTCATCCATTACGGCAATTGGCACAATATTTTTATGTTTGAATAAAGAAGCACTATTCGTAGCAACTGCCTTTTGATATTTGCACCACGAAGTATTACCAATTGGGCAGAAGTGATGCATAGGTTCCTCATCAGTGGACCTATAATGACAATAAATTACCCATATGGCCTGACGCATATCACTAACGGAGCTATTATTCTGTCTAATAGCATTGCCATAATAGGTGGTAATTGTATCAATGAACTTATCAGTCAGACGATTTTTACCACTGATACTCTTACCGTCTGATACTTTTTTGCCACGATTCATTGTTTTTAATTTTCGCCGTCTAGCACCCATACGCTTTTGTATGTGGCCAACACATTCAACTTTTTCGATAGAATATGGTGCTGTCCTTTGAAGCTCTGGGAAGGTTTTTGTGTCCCCATCGCCGGTATACTTAATATATTTCGCATTTCGTTGTGGCACCGATCTTTGAAATATTTCCTTCATCCCGTCTACTTCCATTTTACTGGAAGAACCAATATGGTTCTTTACACAGTGTGGTTGATGTTTCAATTTCCACTCTTCATATGAATGTCCAGATTTTGGACCTCGCCATTTTTCACATCCTTTTCAATATGAAGAGAGAACAGCAACATCAATCACTTTCCCTGTAACATCTTCAATGACACTACAAACACCAATACGGGAAGTGTGTCCACGTGTTTTCCCCGTACCGTCACCACTGACACAGATTTCATTACTTCCAGAAGCTGATACTTCTTCTTTCGCAGCATTTTTCATGGAGTCGTCTGCTACTTCACGACTGGCCAAATTTATTTTTCGCATTATCCTTTCATATGACTTTTGTGATACTGGGGATGGCAAATCCATTGCTGTGCAAAAATTCTTTATTCCACAAAAACCCAATCCTACTGTACGCATAGCATAGGTTATTCGTGTATTAACTTCATAGTCCTTACTTGAAGCAATAACTGAGGAACTTTTAAAAGTGATCAATGTACTGCATGAGTAACATTCAACATAAAACTCAGATACCAATCCATACAAAATCTTTTCTTTTAGAACTACTTTAGTATTGCAGTTAGGACATATTAAATATTTGGATAGTTCAGATAATAAAACATCAATGTTTATCATTCTATATCCATTAGATTGATTGGAATTTCTTACTTCCTTGTCAAGATAATTTTCTTTGCACAATTTCTTAGCGGAAGCAGATGTGCAGTCAACAGCAAGCGTATCTGATACATTTCGAGTGTATTGATTCGCATGAAAACGCTTTCGTTTTCGGCGATAGTCACTGCCTCTACGTTGAGCTTTACTAGACATTTTTTACTAATTAAAAAGATGCAAAAAAAACTTCAATCAACAAAAATTTAAAAAGCTTACGAATTACGAGAATAACGAGATAACACTCAATAAAAAGCAGCAGTAAACAGTATGAAATACAAATGTAAACAAGCAATACTTCGAACTAGGGCAGTGTTGAGTTGCAAACTTCCTTCTCTCATTAAAAATAGATAAAATTAAAAAAATAGCAACAGCTGGGGAGAAAATAATTTGAATAACAGCATCGATTTCAAAACCGAAACTAACGAACATGGTTTGTTTACATTGGATTTAAATGGACAATCCAGTGCTGACGTTTGACATTTTTTGTTGCTATTGCCGTACTTTTGGTCCGATTTTGACGCGGTTTGTTTTAAAATGCTCCTAACAGTCTGTATTAATTTTTAAAAATATTTTTGAAAAATGGATTAATTTGCCGTTTAAAGGTACTATGCCCTCTTAAAGGATTGCAAGATTCTAAAATAGCGATGACTAGAGGGTGTTTTGAAATAGATTTAGTATCGTTACATGACCCCAAGGTCAAACTACCAGTTAAAGCATATGTTTTGGAAAAACTAACTGCTCCGTTACCAACGGAAAAAATAAATGAAACACATTTCTCTCATTTAAAAAATGCCTGCTTAGCGGATCCAAAATTTTTTATTCTAAACAATATCGATATGATTCGCGGATTTGACTACTTTTTTTCTATTTTGCTTCCTGGGCAAATTATTTGCTCTCAAAGTAATTTAATCGCTCAAAATTCCATTTTTGGTTTCCTAATTTCAGGCAAATTAACTGATTCTTTAAACTCAAATTCAATGCTAAATCTTCACATTAATGGCACAAATATTGACAATCAATTAAGGTATCCGACTACCCTAAAATCGGGGATTTGGTCAAGAATTGACAAATTTTTTTATGATTCTATTTTGTAGACCAACTTATTAGCTTCATAAAATTACCAAGTTTTTTATTTTTCGTTCTCTAGAACAAAAGTTACAACTCTTTTAGTAAAAGCAGATGACAGTTCCGGTTATTTTTTCGGTTTCTTTCCACTTTTTGAAAAATATATTTTGAACTAAAGTATATTTTAATATTTTGTTTAAACGCTATTAAAAAGCCTCACTTATTTTTCTTTATAAAATAAGTTTTCACATCTGGCATTTCAGGATATGTGTTTATTTACTTCTTAACGTTTGATATTACTGCTAACTTTTTTTCATTCTAGTTTTTACTGAAATAAGTTCATTTTGATTTTCATATTTTATAAAATTACTTATTTAGTATTCTTTAAGTTTCTGTCATGGGACATGAACGAAAGAGACGTCAGAAGAAGCGAAAGTTTCATGGGAATTTCCGCACTGCTCAAAAAAAAGTTAGTGAAGGAAGTATTAGTTCTGAAAAATTGGGAAGAGGATTAAGTGACACTTTATTTAATGTTGATTCCGAAACTCTTTCTGGTAATAAGATTTTCGAAATCGAAATACTGATGTCAATATTCTCTATTCTTTCTTGTCCTGTTTGTTACAATCAAGAACTGTACTTGATTGAAGACTCAAGACTTGGTTTACAGTCAAATTTATGTCTCAAGTGTAAGAACTGTTCATTCACAAAAGGATTCACTTCCACATCAAAGGTGTGTGTATGAATAATTTAAATATTATAAACCTTCTTTTTGTCTTTGGAATGAGAATTATTGGCAAAGGAATTTCAGCTGGAAAGAAACTGTTCAGTATGCTGAATATTCCTTATCCGTCAAAATGTACATACAGACAACATGAAATTAAGTTGCTGCATGCTGCGTCACAAGCTGCAAACAATTCTATGTTAGAGTCAGCAAAATCCATTGCAGAATGTTCAAATGAGTGTGGCGTTAGTGTAGATGGTACATGGCAAAAACTGGCTACTCCTCATTGAATGGATGTGTTTCGACAATTTCTGTGAACTCTGGAAAAATATTAGACATTGAAGTGCTCAGTCAATATTGCCGAGTGTGTACGAAAACCGAAAAAACATCGGGATTCTCCAAAAAATGCGTAGTGTCACATTTTTGTAAAAATCACAAAGGATCAGCGTCTAATATGGAAACTGTTGGTGCTTATAGGATTTTTGAAAGGTCTGAAGCAAACCGCAGTCTTCGATATACGTCTTATTACGGGGATGGGGATTCAAAGGCGTTCAATAATGTGAAAGACATTTATGGTTATGATAGCGTAGTTAAATATGAGTGCATAGGACATGTGCAGAAGAGAGTTGGCTCTCGTTTACGAAAGCTGAAAAAATCTACAAAAGGCTTAGGCGGAAAAGGTAAATTGACCGACAAATTCATCGACACACTTCAAAATTATTTTGGAATTGCAATTCGGAGTCATGTCGGCAATTTGTCTAACATGCAGACTGCAGTCATTGCTGCATTTTTTCATTGTTGCTCCACCGACAAAAACCCATGCATGGACAATGCCCTTCTGGATCCGATACATGGTGTAAATACCAAAAGGCCAAGCAAGAAGGAAAACTGTATAAACATAGAACAGCTGGCTTACCAAATGCTATATTGAACACAGTGAAAACCACCTATATGGATTTATGTGACCAATCACTTCTTGAAAATGTTTATACGGAAAGACCCAAAATGCCAATGAAAGTTTTAATGGTGTTTTGTGGAGCATAAACCCAAAAGAAACTTTTGTTGAACTTCTGACATTACAATTTGGTGCATTCTTGGCTGTATTACAGTTCAATGATGGATCTAAAGGGATTCTTTCCGTGTTGGAATATTTACACATCCCAATGGATTATTTCATTCTGAAGGGATTTTCAAAGGTTGATGACGAAAGAATTGTCGACTCGGAGAGACATTCATTGCCAACTACAAAAACAAGAGAAAAACTCAGAGGACTTAAAAAAGAAACTGTGCATTATCTGAGAAAAAGGTGTCACGTATAAATCTGGAGAATTTTAAACCTGTATGTAAGTATTAATATTTAGAAAAAAGTATTTCAAACTTTAAAATGTGTTTTACTCAAAATGTGTTTTTTCAGAAAAGGTTCAAACGGGGACAAGGATTGCTGAAAAAGTTTTGAAAATAATTTACTGAAATTTCTTGTGTATGTTCTGTAAAATAGTAGAATTGTTTTGATCTTCAGGTTTTTAAATCACTGCATTATTACAAAATTTACAGTCCCTTATGTGAATATAACTACTGTTTTTTTAAGCAATTTCGTATAATAACTAAGATAAAGTGCTCTATTTTTTGTAAAAATTAAAATATCTCTTATCCTGAAAATCACTTCAAACATGAATAACAAAGCAACATATCAAAATTGAAAAATTGAGGATTTGTTCATAACCTTTTTTTACAGAGCGGGCCCCGTTTATGTAATTTTTTGTAAATTTTAATCAGTTTTTCCCAATTTTCATACTAAAAAAAATTTTCTTTTTTTAATTTTAGGATTTTTTTCTTAAAATATACCAAATAAATCTAAAAATCACGAAAAAATCTCCATATCTCCATTTTTTCAAAAAAAAAAAAGTTGTCGCAAGTAGTCGGATACCTTAAAGCAATTTTGGAAATTAGAAGAAATTCCTAACGTAAAAGATAAAATATTAACTTCTGAAGAGCAATTTGTGGAAACACATTTTCAAAATACTTATGCATGTAATTCCGAAGGACGCTTTGTTGTAAAACTCCCATTTTATAAATCAAATTCAGAATTGGGAGACTCAAAACCCGCAGCAATTTCTCGCTTATTAGCAATGGAGCGGAAATTTAAAAATAACCCAGATTTTGAAAAACAATACAAATAATTCATGAACGAATACCAATCGCTAGGTCACATGAGCTTAGTAAATTCCAGATCCCATATTTTCAAAGATCAGAATTTTTTACCGCATCACGCAGTTATCAAGCCATCCAGCACTACAACAAAGTTAAGAGTAGTTTTTGACGCATCTCTCTCTTGCAAAACTACAAATGGTACGTCATTAAATTCTCTGCTAGGAGTAGGTCCCAAATTACAAAGGGATATTTTTGAAATATTGCTTAATTTTAGAATTCCTAGAATTGTATTTGCAGCGGACATTGAAAAAATGTACCGTCAGATTTTAGTAGCTGATGAAGATCAGAAATACCAACAGATTCTTTGGAGAAATAACTATAATGAAAACATTCGCACATACAAGCTAAAAACTGTCACCTACGGTTTAGCCTCAGCTTCCTTTTTGGCCACTAGGTGTATTAAGCAAATCGCTCTCGATGATAAAGATAATCCCAACCTTTCCCGAGTTTTACAGGAAGATATTTATATGGATGATTTACTATCAGGAGCGGATACGCCAAATAACGCAATCTCCATTTGCAAGGACATTGCTCATGTTTTAAGTACTCGGCGGATTTCATTTAAGAAAATGTAATTCTAATTCCACCGAATTTCTCGCTCAATTTTCAGAACATAGTTCTCATGATGCACGAGTTGAATATTACAAAGATTCTAATGAAAGTTCCAAAGTATTAGGCTTATTTTGGAATTCATCCAATGACACTTTTGGTTTCCAACCATCGCTTGAACTTACACCACCACTCACAAAGAGACGTATTTTATCTGAATCTTCCAAAATTTTCGATCCTTTAGGACTGCTTTCATCTTGTACAGTATTCATGAAGATTTTTTATCAAAACCTTTGGCTTACAAAAACAGATTGGGATTCTCCCATTCCACAACAATTAACAGAGGATTAGCTTAAGTTTCAAAAGGCCTTTAATGCAATCAACTACCTCACTGTTCCTAGATGGGTCATCCTTACAGCAGACAACACAGTAGAATTGCATGGTTTTGCAGACGCTTCTTCATTAGCTTATGCTGCTGCAATCTACTGTCGGCAGAAACACAACAGCAAAATAAAGGTTCAACTACTTGTATCAAAAACTAAAGTAGCCCCTGTCAAACAAGTTTCCATTCCTCGATTGGAGTTGTGCGGTGCACATTTACTATCCAAGCTATTTAAATCGGTCTTACGGATATTAAAACATTATACCTTTGATATATTCGCTTGGACGGATTCTAAAATAGTTCTCTCATGGCTGTCTAGTCACCTTCGCAAATGGAAAACTTTCGTAGCAAATAGAACATCTGAAATCATGGAAGTTCTACCTACAAAGCATTGGAGACATGTGCCTTCTAAGGAAAATCCCGCAGATATTGCATCCCGAGGTATTGATCCTAAATGCTTACCAGATTGCAAGTTATGGTGGCAAGGACCACCCTGGCTAAGGCTAGAAACTTCTAGTTGGCCCAAGGCTGAATACAGTTGCGATGAGGCTTCGGCCTTTTCGGTAAAAGCGGAACAAAAATCAGTCTCCATCTTCAATCTGTGTACTCACACATCAAATGATGTAATTCATGGTTTATTCGAACATTACTCTTCACTCACCAAAATAATTCGCATTTTTGCTTATTGCCAAAGATTTATTAAAAACTGTAAAAAGATAGCATCTCAAGGATCATCGATCAGTTCATCCCATATTAATACTACTTCACTTACCTTTTCGGAAACCAAAACCGCTGAAGAAACCATCATTCGTTGGGTTCAAGGTTTCTATTTTCAGGAAGAAATACGAAGCATTAAGAAACAGATTTCTCTGCCACCCAAAAGTCCATTACGTTCCCTCCATTCATTCATAGATGAACATGGTTTAGTACGGGTGGGAGGGAGATTGCAAAATTCCCAGTTTCGATTCAATTCCAAGCATCCTATCATACTTCCTTCTCAGCACAGTATTAATGAACTCCTTATCAAGGAACAACACATTGCTCATTTACATGCTGGGCCGACTTTGTTAGCTAACGTTCTTTGACAGTCACATTGGATCGTAGGAAGTAGAAAATTAATTAACAAATGTATTAGAAAATGCTTAAAGTGTAACAAATTCAAAACATCCACTACAACTGATGGGCAATTTACCAAAACACCGTGTCACGCTGGAGAGACCTTTCTTCAGTTGCGGTATTGATTATGCTGGTCCTGTACTGATTAAATGCAACAAAGGTCGAGGGACTAAATCTACAAAGGGTTACATTGCTTTATTTGTATGCTTAGCAACTAAAGCTGTTCATATTGAAGCAGTCGGAGACTTAACTGATTCCTTCATAGCTGTACTTCGTCGTTTTAGTGCTCGTCGTGGTGCTCCCCGCCACATTTATAGTGACAATGGAACCAATTTTGTTGGAGCTCGTCGAAAACTTGACGAAATACGGAAGTTATGGCTTTCTTTACCAACTAATGAAGCCATCTCTTACTACTTATCCAAATATTCAATAGATTGGCACTTTATTCCACCCTCATCACCACATTTTGGAGGTATTTGGGAATCAGGAATTCGATCCGTCAAATTTCATCTGAATAGAGTATTAGGAGAAACCATATTAACTTTTGAAGAGTTAACAACCTTGCTCACACAAATCGAATGATTACTAAATTCCAGGCCTCTCTCCTATGTTAATGACTCTGACATAGAATGCATATCTACGCTCACACCTTCACATTTTCTTACAGGTAATGTTCTTCTTTCAGTTCCAGAGGAGCTTCCTTCAACCTCCAACCACAGAGATCGTTGGGAGTTGCTACAGAACATCAAACGGGGCTTTTGGAAGAAGTGGAGCTCCGAATTTATCTCTTCCTTACAACTTCGCAAGCAATGGAAGGACGCACAACCAAACTTGAAGGAAGATGACATCGTATTGTTAAAAGAGGAGGGTCCTCCTGGTACATGGCCAATGGCTCGAATTCTTCAAGTGCATCCAGGCAACGACGGACTGGTTCGAGTTGCAACTGTGAAAACCCAAAACTCAGTGTTAAAACGACCTGTTCATAAACTTTACAAACTTCCTATATATCCAAACTAGTTCGTATATAGGGTGGGAGTATGTTTCCTACACTCCTCACTTAACTGTAACTGAGTGCGCCATACTTTCCCGCCTTCCTACCCCAACGGAAACTTTTTTTGCAACCACGTACCGGGACATTCTGTAAACTGAAACGCAACGGACAGACGCAAGGACTTGTCCGCATCAATCCGCAGCACCTTCAAGGGTGTAATTTCAATTTAACCGCGTTATTACCTTTTAGTGTAAACATTAACTGTAAATATTCAATTTCTTGTAATATAAATTTAAGTACTATCTCCATCTCTGGCTGTTATTCGAACTCAAATATAATATTTTGAAAAATTAATTTAGAATAATACTTTTTTCTCAAACGGCAAGAATTTTGCCTGGCTCAGATTTTGACAAGAATTTTGAAAAAATTATGTTACCACCAATTGAAATATAATATTTTGAATAAAATATCTTTTTCAATTTCAGTAGTACAATCGCCATTTTATAATCTTTGGAGGAAAACTTGAATTATAGCATTGCATGCGACCACAAATCGCCAAATTTAGACAAATTTTACGTAAAATAAATACAACATAGAGTAAAATATATGCATTAAACATCCAGATATAAATTATTTACACTAACTACTTAACGGCATTATGTATTTCAGTGATATTTATTATAAAATATTTCTCCAATAATTTAAGCAAGTTTACATCATAAATTATACTCGGTAATACTTTAAGCAATGTACTATTTTGTATTAAAATGTGTTTCTTCAGAAAATATTTTTAGAACTTCAGACTAAAAGTGGTGTTTTTTTCAGACTTATTTTTTTGTTTTATATTTCTCTTCACAACAATAAAACATTAATTTAACGAAGATAAGAGGATTTTCTGTACTCATAAATCATTGATTTAATTTTAATGGATCAATAACAATAAAAATAAATACAAACCATACGTTTACTTTATAAAATTGTTTTTATTTTTTCATTTTTTTTTTTTATAAAAATTTTAATGAAAAATATTTTTTTGAAGCGTATATATTTTTAGTTCAAGCAAGAAAACGGAACATATATCTACATTATGAATATATGTTGTTATTTCTCATCTCCGAGATCAGCAGAGCTGGATCAGGTCCATGAGTCCATTTACCCTGAAGAAGTCCAAAACGAATAGGGGATCTTGAACCAAGTTCTGCCTGGTAAGACCCAAACAAGACAAAATATAGACAGGGGAGGCTTGAGCAGAAGGACACTTGCTGCAAATTTCGAAGTGTTTAATGCCATCGACAAAAGTTAATGACATCAGATGGCCTCTAAGTAAATGAGTAAGCGCAGTTGGATCTCTTTTACAGCTGCCCCGAACCAAGGAGCCGCCAGGTCATTTGCTCTGATACCATGGGTGCACCGGTGGGATCATCCAATAGGCCTTATTCTTTGCTTTACACTTTGAAAATAATTCCAAATAAATAAGAGGAGCGGCAGGGCGTTGTCGTTTCGCCAGCGCCAGCCCTGGTTAAGGTGTCCGTAATTTCTTTCCCAGCAATGCTGACATGGGACGGGATCCACTGGAAGTGGATCTGATGAGAAAGGGAAAGTCGCTTTAGCATCTTCAGTATGTCTGTACCTGTGCCATCCCTCACTTTATGCCAATTGGCCAAGTGCTGGATGGCACTTCTACTATCCGAAAAAAGTCCAGATATCGTGTAACTGTGGAAGCGAATCAATGAAGATCAGTCCCTCAAGAACAACAACAAGTTCGGAATGTTATGAATATATAATGTTCGGTACTATCCAAAATTGATTATCTAAGCTTTCAACTTTCGCTTTTGTTTCCAATATACTTTACCGTTCACACATTTTCATACAGAAAGGGAATTATTTTAAGAAAATAGAGACCTACTTCACGTTTTACAAGTCAGCATTATATCTTTTGAGATATTTCTTTGGTGGATTACTTTAATTTATTTATTAAAAAACTGAAATCAGTTATAAAACACATCTATAAGCAACGGGTAAAATCCTTCGATGTAAAATGAATTTGAATGTAAAGGGTGTTTTTTTAGAGGTATATAACTTTAAATTGCAATAAAACAGCGATGTATTATTCGATTGACTTGAATTTTTTTTATTTGAAAGATAGTCTTGTGGCATTACATTTTAAATATGATTTCTGGAATATGACTGCCACGGCTGGCTCGGATGTAGTCCAATCTGGACGTCCAATTTTCGATGACTTTTTCCAACATTTGTGGCCGTATATCGGCAATAACACGGCGAATGTTGTCTTCCAAATGGTCAAGCGTTTGTGGCTTATCCGCATAGGCCAATGACTTTACATAGACCAACAGAAAATAGTCTAGCGGTGTTAAATCACAAGATCTTGGAGGCCAATTCATAGGTCCAAAACGTGAAAATAGGCGGTCACCAAACGTGTCTTTCAGTAAATCGATTGTGGCACGAGCTGTGTGACATGTTGCGCCGTCTTGTTGGAACCACAGCTCCTGGATAATCATGATTGTTCAATTCAGGAATGAAAAAGTTAGTAATTATGGCTCTATACCGATCACCATTGACTGTAACGTTGTGGCCTTCATCGTTTTTGAAGAAGTATGGACCAATGATTTCACCAGTCCATAAAGCGCACCAAACAGTCAGTGTTTCTGGATTTAACGGTTTTTCGACATACACTTGTGGATTAGTTTCACTCCAAATGCGGCAATTTTGTTTGTTGACGTAGCCATTCAACCAGAAGTGCGCTTCATCGCTAAACAAAATTCGCTTATGAAAATCGGGAACAACGGCAATCTCGTTTTGGGCCCATTCGTAGAATCTACGCCTTGCTTGATCATATTTAAAATGTAATGCCACAAGATTATCTTTCGAATAAAAAAAATCATGTCAATCGAATAATACATCGTTTTTTTATTGCAATTTAAAGTTCTATACCTCTAAAAAACACCCTTTATTTGAAACTTAGTTTAACAAGTTTTATATAGAGTAAGTCTTATATAGAGTTTTATATAGAGTAAGTCCATACATATAGTAATTCAAAATCTTATCACATATTGATTTAATTCGAGACTTTCAAGTATTTTATGTTGCATTACCTCTATATAACATACCTGATACGCAAGCATAAATGCTGTTTGAAAGAGAAAGAAACAATCAGTGAGAAATAAAAATAAGGCTTCAAAATGTATAATAACTTAATTTCATTTGCCATGCCCTTGTTTGTATTATTACAACTTTTAATTTAATTTCATATTGTACTTGTATTACTTATTTGTAAGAATAATAATAATTTGCGTTACATAATTATGCATGTATGAAAATAATTGAGTTTTAAAGTAATTGAGAAAATAATAAAGAGTTTTTCTTTTAAAGGTTTCTTTTAGGATTTATTTAGAAGTAGGTATCACAGTAGGTTCTAAGACATGTTGTTTCTAAAACTATTTTTAATAAAATAAATACTTATACAAAAGCATTCGAAAGCGTTTACTTCAAGACCGAATTAAAGAACAGTATTTCCATTATTGCCAGAATCATTGATGTTAATGCAAATGATAAGCTTGAAAAATGAACATGGATTACTAATATTAAAAAAATTGTAAAGTACGTTTAAAAATAGTTGTAACCCAATATAATGAATTAAAACAAAAGTTATACGAATATTAACAAGGAAATATATATTTTTCAGTTTTCTCTTCTAGAATAACAGTGGGCTGTTAAAAATAATTCGAATTACTTTTCGTAAAGAAATAAAAAAAATCGCAAGTATTTATGAATTTTTTTATGAACAACATTATTGATCTCTATGACTTGAGAAGAAATATAATTTCAATGTAGAGAAATTCCATATAATTAAATGAATAATTATACTATATTTAATTAAATAATCGTTCTTTTTATCTAAAAAACAACTTTATCTATCCAATTTAGAGTTTCTGTATGTAAATAACTGCAAATACTATCGTATATGTTGGTCTAAATAATATTTAATGAGATTTCTATAATTTCTGATTTTTCTTATTTGTGTTAAACTAGGAATCATTTCAGTTGACTGTAACTTGTAACAATAATGCTTTTGAAAAATGATAAATGTATATTGCTATATTGAAGTAAACACGATATATCGGTCATATTGAATATAGAAAAAAACTGTGATTGCTGAAGAACGTATATTATTTATTTACACTAATGTGCAATTGAAACAATTAAGTCAAGTCGAAGTAATGCTGGGAAATTTCAATTTTTTTAATGAAAACATTATTTGATTTCCTTGTACGCTAGTTTCACTATTATGAGAAGTAGCTATTAGTAAAATATTGTTATAATGTTTACACTTCAACTGCAAATAACAGTGAATGCTTGAATTTTAATGGACTTAGAATGAAAACATATTATGTTGGATTTGATATAGTGATGCCATGAGGCGTTTTCACAACTATGTAATGTTTAATTTAATGAAATTTAAAATCAAAAATTATTATTATTTTAATTAAAATTAATTATAAATTTTAAGTGCATCTTAGAATCAACAATTCTGTTAAATATATTACGTACTTTATGCCAATCTAGAGAAATACTCTATATAATTTATCATAAACATTTTAAAACCTTTTATTGAACTAAAATATAATATTTTTTGAATTGAAATTTCTCTTTGTCTTGCAAGCACATTTTCTTGCTTGAAATTCTCTGTGAAAATCAAAGATAAAGTATATTTCTTTCACATGTTACAATATATAGGTTAGGCTGAAGGAGATATATTCTATTCAAAGGTATTTCCAAAGTAATCGGACACTGGTTCAATGTAAGAGGGATCAAAATACTTTCTTGAGAAGTGAAAATGGTTTAAGTCAAAACTTTGTCACATAGATAAGAACCAAATATTAGAAAATTAATATATATATATTTAGAAAATGTGTGCTTAAAGTGATATCGGAGTGTTTGCCCCATCCAATTTCTTTTGATGAAAAAGTAACAAAAGAACCGTTCTGATTTTGGAATATACAGCTGCATTGTTTCATATCTTAGAGGATACTGTAATTTATTTATATATAGTATTTGATATGATATAAGACATTCAAAGCAATAATATATTTGAATTCTATATATTCGGCTTCCATAGGTTTTAATAAATAAAAAGGGTAATCCAGAAATGTGCAATATATCCGGGAATAGATTTCATATTTTTAAAGGTATGAAGTATTTCTATCTTTTACACTGCGGAGATTTCCTTTAAAGAGGTTTTTAAAAATACGAAATGTCAATGTAATGTTAAATATATATTTAATTGTTTTTGAAAAAGTGAAACATTAAGAAAGCAACTAATTAAAAAACTAAAGATCATTATAAACGAATTCCGCAATTTAAGCAAAATATTTGCAACAAAATTTGCAACATCAATGCATGCAATAGATTTTAAGAAAGTTTAAAGTAATACAAAACTTAATTACGGGTCGTAGAGAAAGCTTTTGTCTGAAAGATTGCGGTAATTATTTATAATTTTCACTGCATAGACAATAAATAATATATGTTTGAAGATTATACTGGAAGGACATAGTATGTGGGAATGCAATAACATAAGAATTTGTAAAACAGCCTGAATTAATATTTTATGTAATTAAGTTATTTACATTTCCTATACATTAAACGTAAACTCAATTTATGTGTTCATACACAAGGAGTTTGTTTGCTGTTTTATTTTCTTAATTTAAAATGTCAGCTGTTATATTACTTAAAAAAATATAATTTTTCGAAATGTAAAACATGATAAATAATTGTCCCAAAATAAAATGAAGTAAGAAATAAAAAGCTATTGTTTTGCATCAATATAATTATGCGCATGTTGTCATGGAAATTATTTTCTTTTTTTAAATAAAACCAAAATGATATGATTTTTGATTATTTTTGTTTCCTTACAAAGTTTTAAATTGCCCATTATGGTAATCAATAATGTGGACAGCAAAAATCTGTTACATTCAGTAACAATAAAAGTAATTTCTTAATTTTAATATTCAAGAAGATGCAACCTAAGCGTTTCATTGTGCACTATTATGAATAATACCGGCAAAAAACAAATTTTTGAAGGACATGGGTTTTTCAAACTTCCAACACAATACAGTCATTTACAATTTAAATTTTAAGAGTAAAACGGAACATTGAAGGAAATTGAATTTCTTTAATAATTTGTTTTAATATTTTATTTTGTTCTTGTTGTTGTGTACGACAAAGTAAGTGCACTGACAGAAACGATGATAAAAATTAGATAGTGCCAAAAACACGAATCCCTTCCTTAGCAATGTCATCGGCCTAGTTTATTGTATTGTTTGACTTTATTAAATTTATCATGCTTAATTTGCTGGTTTTAACATTCAACTGTTTTATATTGTAATCAAATCGAATTATGAGTATAATTTTTTCTTCAAATATTTATTTTTAGCAAATTAATTTTCATTAATTATAATGAAATTATCGTATTGTCATCGAAAGCAAGCTCAATTAAGTACTTAAAAATGTGAAACAAGTATTTAAAAGTTTTTACTTAGACATAGTTATAATACCCCATCACAAAAACCCGTCCAAAATAAGCTTATGAGAATCGAGAGAAAATTATATATTTGAGGGGTAATATATTAAATGAAATAAATGATATATAAAGTACTTGATTTTTTTAAATGTTTTTCTCATGTTCATAATATGTAATTTTTATGTGATTGTGATACCATATATTCAATCACTTTACTTATTTTGTTTTAAATAGAATACATTTTTAAATGTAAAAAAAATAAATAAATTGATTTGGGGAATACTTTTCATTTTTATGTGGACTTACCTTCCATAAAATTAATGAAACAACGCTAGATATAAAAAAAATTATATAAGCTAACCTTTGGCAACAACTATAACTCAGTTACCTAATAAACTAATAAATACATTTATAATTTTTAGGCGTGTGTAATTAAACTGGACTCTTAACAATTAGTCGACAACCTTGTAATTGTGGCGTTCAAAACCAATCTGCCAGTATGATTCAGGATGCAACATTGTTGGAAATGTTTGATACAATTCAATTACTAAGATAATGCATTAAAAGTTAGGTAATAGTGGTTGAGAATATAGCGTTTTATTATAAATTAGTTTTGAATCATTTCAAAGTATTTATTTATAAAAACAAACAACATAAAACACAACTATTACTTAAACATAAATAAAAGATCAAAATTCTGGATATATTACTTATCATGTATCTGTTAAAATATTTATTAAAATAAGAATTAAATAGCCTAACATATAAGCACACATTCCCTTTGAATATATTTAAAATAAAAAATATATATTTTAATACAATCCCCACTCCATACATCACATTACTTTATATCACAACACCAGAGGTATAATTTGTGAAATTTAATTTAACTGATTCTAAACATTCAATCGATAAACAACTTCTTTGCTGACTCAAAATGTTTTACAAATGAGATAAAGCTTTAATCACATAGTTATTTTTTTAAAAAAACTGAAAGTAATGTAAGCAGATTTCATGTAATTTTCTCTTTTCGAACTATAAATCTCTCCATCAATAAGACCCAATAATTTTTAAAAAAAGAAATCGTGTATCAGTGTGAACACGCGTTAGAAGTTAACTTCTTTGGCTTACATGTATTGAATTGTATAATAAAGTTTTATTTGAAGTAATCTTATATATAATTAGCAAATTTATTATTATCAGTATTATTTCAAACTGTATTTAAAAAAAAATAATTAGGATGGAAAAGGTATAAGTATAGAAAAAAATTTTATTTTCAATACATAATACTAAAAAATTTTTATTGTATGTATTTTGAGAAAAGTATCATCATTATTAGTCTAAATCAAAAATTTGCCTCGAAACAAAAATGCAAAATGTTCCATGCGTTGCAATTTTTATCGAATTATAACAAAACGAACTTTCCAGAAGTATTCCTCTAATGTGCGAGTATAGTTATAAATTCTTGCATGCATTGTAATAATAGTGATAGGGTGTAAGAAGAAATTAAAGTTTTTTATGTATAGGAAATCATTAAAATACTTGAAATTTTTATATAAAAGTTTGCGTTTGCACATATTTTGTAAATTATCATATAAAACATTACATTGCATGCATACATTTGTAAAGAATTGCTTAAAGAAGTTAAATCAGGTGAAAATATGAAATTTAAAAAAAATCAAAACGCATGGAAAGTTTTTAAATTTTTTAAAACTATACTCATTATTTTCTCACCAATTTTTTTACATGATTTTAGTTCTAAGTTACATAGAGCCAGTAAAAATTTGGGACATGTTTGTAAAAAAATTTACTGCCCACTGTAGTCTTAAAATGCAAATTAATGAAGCGCTATATAACACTTTCACAACAATCAAATTAATTACACCAAAGCATATATATGATTTAAAAACTCACTTCTTAAACTGGATTTAGAAATTGTATTCGATTGAAAATTTAGTAATTACAATCTTTTATTGCCCAACTATTGGAAGAAATGTTGTGTTGCCACTAAATTTTAAAACAGTAGACTGTTTGTATTATTTCCTTAAAAGAATTTTAAAACTGTATATCCAACAAACTCTCCTTAAACTAATTTTTGACAGATTTTGAATCATTTAAATGCCTACTTCGGGTAGATTAAAGACTCACTTCCGATTTTTTTTAATTCATAAAATTGATTATAATTTGACTTCTAGGTAACGTGAAAACAAAACAAAGTATGTATCTCAAAGCTAAAAGAGGAAAGGCTTGTTATAGCTGATGTTGAATGAGGAGAGGGGGGTTGCTAGCTCAGGACTAATAAACGAAAAACACAAAAGAAATTTTAAAAGCCGTAATTTTTAATCTATTTTTTCAAACTTTGAACATATTACGGATAATACTGTTCTACATATGGAGAAAAAGTTTCGTTAGATTATTTTTATAAATAATGAAGTTATTAAATATTTAATTAAAATTTTGAGTATTTTTTGAAAAATCGCAAAAAAAAAGATTCCGTCATTTTTTTTGTGTGTGTGACTGATTCTAAAAGAGAAAAGCATGAACTTCTTTAGAATAAAATATCAGTTCATTACCTCGAAAGGAAACTTAAAGGGAATGATTTAGAAATCTTTTTTTTTATAAAAGCGTATCAATTTTGACTCACTTTTAAAAAAAATCGTAAAAAATAGAAAATATCCTTATTTTGTTTTAAAAAGTATACCATATCGTGGCGAAAAAAATGATCTTTCCGATTCTGTAATTATTTTTTTGTCTGAGATAGATAGTATGAGTTAGATGGCACTTATTAAAAGGGGGGGAAAATTCGGAACTTCTTTCCTTTCTAACTTACGTTTATCGCTAAACGTAACTGGTAACGCGTAACGGAAATTTCTCCCTACCGTGCTATAAGAAGTTAACTTCAATAATTGTCGATTTATGTTAGCTATCTCTTGTATATTTTTTTGTAATTTTAAAAATGTTCTTTTTTAAAATTCAAACATGTTAGTACAATAAACTCCATTTCAAAATTATCAATTTCCATCCACTCAAAAGCTGACAAATTTGTAGAGTAGTATAGAGTGCCATATATAATTCTACCTCGTGCCATACGTTGCCGATGACTCTAAATCAAAACTCCTAACAATCTATTATTAAAATAAACTGGTAATAAGCCTATTAAGGCATCCGAACACGTTCAGAGGACTTTTTGACAAAATAACATATTTAAACATATAAAGGCTTTTTTAGGATTTAATACCAATAAATACTAATATTTAATCAACAATATTTAAAATAAATTGCCGGAATTTTATAAAAATCTCAATAGTATGTGAAATTTTAGCAATATTTTTGTAAAACTTCAAAGCAATTAGAGAAAAAAGTAAAATACTTATATTAGTAAAAGAATTACCAAAACAATCTAGAGGCATTTATCTAGAGAGTGTACTAAAATTTTAATGTTTTATTAAAATTTGAAACTTTTAGAGATGTGATTGGGTAAACATTATAAGAAAAACAACTCATTTATGAGATCATTATTTAAATAACATGCCCTAACTCAAATAATATTCATACTATAAGAAATATTTTAGTACATTCTCTAAAAAATAAATATCAGGTGCAAAAAGTTTTATAGAAAGACATTTGTAGTATTTTGTGTAATCAGACTCGCCATGATAGATTTCGAACAATTTAAATGTTCACTTCTGGTAGATTAAAGACCCACTTCCGGTTTTTGTAACTTAATAAAATTGATTGTAACTTGACCTCTAAGAATCAAAAAATAAAAACAAAGTATGTTTTGTAAAGCCAAAATATAGATGCATCAAATAAAACAGTAAACAAAAATATCGGTCTTGTCCGAATTTGGTCATTTTCAACATGTTCGGATATCTTAAGTTGTTAGTCTATTCAAGATGTTTTAAAATAAAAAATCTCTCTCTCTCTCTCTCTCTATATATATATATATATTTATAAAATACTAGCTAGTATATCCATTCTTTGCACGGATTCACTGAAAGATAACACAATACGGATTGAAGGATAAAGAAGTTTTTAATAATTTAATTTTACATGAATTACCAATTAAATAAAAAAACTGTTTTTTGCATATTTTAACTTAAAAAACACATTTGTTAAATTTTAAGTCTGTAGATCAAATAGCTGATAAAAAGGATTTTTTTTATTTATAACGCCCCCCAACTCCCTTGTAGTTTGATTTTTAAAAACTTCTTCCTAAGATCATCTCTTCTCATCAAAAGTAACATTTACAATATTTGTGTATAATGAATGCTTAAAGTAGTGTGAATAATTTATATTTCGATGTGTAATACGTTAATATTACTTTCTGCTGTATTTTTATTGTATGTTAAAATTGAAATATTCGCAAGCAACGCTGCTCCTTACATTATAATGGCGATTCAAAGGAAACATAGCGAAATATTGGTGGTAGAGCCAAAATGGTCTCGTTTTTGGTGGTCATGTTAGCAACTTGGTAATTAAATGAGCGGAGCAGAAACGGATATGCTGTAGCTGCACCTGGTGGGGAGCTGCAACAAAGAGAGATGATCCTTCTCCACAAAAATATATTTACATGCCAATTTTCATAGTCATTGGTTGTAAGGTGTTGAAGTAATAAGAGGTCATATATATATAAACATCCATTTATATATATATATATATATATATATATATATATATATATATATATATATATATATATATATATATATATATGTGTGTGTGTATGTGTGTGTGTGTGTGTGTGTGTGTATATATATAGGTGTAATATTTGTTAACTAATAACATTAATTGATCTTAGATAAAAATATTCAATACTTTTTGTTTAACCTAGTATAATAGGTTGAGAGTGATTCACTATTCCTAAATAATTAGAAAAAAATAACTAGTTGGCTTGCAAAGGAATTGAAGTTTTAATGAAGGAAGCACAATCTTTTTTTCTTGTAATCAATATAAATGGCCCTTTACTTGTTTCATCTTTAGGCATATAGCAATGATATATCTTACCCATCAATTTGTTTTATTTCTAGCCATGGTTTTTTTAAATGTTTAATAATATACACTGCTTGAAATATTAGCTGGAATAAAATAGGTTTCTAAAACCTAAGTTGTGTGTGGAATAAATTATGTTATTTAAACATTCTATTCTCCCCACATATCAGTATTGTTCACAAACTTAAAAAGAGCACTCTATCATTTTGCCAATTAAAAAAAAAAAAAAAGAATTAAAAAAAATGTAATGAAGATAAATGTCGTAATCCAAGCAAAAGCTCTTTATGAAGCAAAGTTTGTGTATATAATAATATACAGAGTAGTTTATTTACTTATTGTTAATCGTAGAAGTAGACAGCATTAAAATGATTTGTTTCTTGGGACATTCTACAAGTGTAACGGATTCCCATTCAATTTTTATAAAAAAATGAACTCTAACATTATTACTCATGAACAGCTCAATCAATTTTATTTTTATGTGTTCATTTAGTAAATTTATTACTTGGATTTTTGTGTTAGAATTATTTATTCACGTTTTACAGTATGAGAAAAAGAAAATGAATTTTCCCTTCCCCTGTATTTTTTGAAAAGTAAATCTGTGATAAATTGTTAGAACTTAAAGCTACTGAAGAGAGTAACTTTAAATATATCATCCATTGAGGTTTTTTCAAAGCGTTAAACCTTTAGCAATTCTCCAACCCTCTTTCATATAAATTACAAGAAAAAGAAAAAAAATACATCATTTGGACCCCTGTAAAATTTATGTGATTTCTTATGAGTGAATATTTTAAGATAGAACCTTTCTGTTTCTTTTTCTATTCAGTATTCAGGCTTATTATTTTATTGGAAACTTATTTGAACCTATTCAGGACTATGATCATATATATGTGATCATGCGTTTCTCTCTCCGCGGTCCACTGTATCATAGATGTGATTGAGCTTTCTCTGCTCGTTGACTCATGATCACACCGGTGTGATCAGAGTTAGGAACGTTTTTATATTAACTTTTTTATAACCCTAGTTAGCTGTTAAAAGCCATTTATTTTTTCAAAAAATGTTTTACAAAACTATGAACTTTAATATGCACTTTCAGCTCCGTGTTTTTTTTTTTTTTTAATTTGATCCGAGATATTTATGAATACAAAACACTGCACATGTTTAGATTTTTCGAGTGAATGGAATATATAAGAGATCGTGATCAATTGACCTATGGATTTCTGTTTATATTTTGAATAGTTTTCTAAAATTTTCTATATCCGTATGCAAATGTATGAGATTTTTGTTAATTTTTTTTCCCTTGAAAGTGTTTGTAATTTGTTTTTATTAAAATTAAAATACTTTCTTTAAAATTCGCAATTGTTTTTTTTTCAAATATAGCATCAATTTTTGTACTCTATACTCAGATATTATCAATGATAGTAAATTGAAAGTTTTACCATATTTGATTGCATTTAAAACTTTATGTGAATTTTTAAATGAAATTAGGCTTATCAGAGGAAAATTCACCTTCTCCCGTGTGTACATATCCTCTCCGAGCGTACGGTCCTGGGGAAGCGCTTCTTTCTTTTTTCGCTGGTCCTGAAGAGGTTAAAGCATTTCCTGTGATACAAATACATGGATAAAATAATTGGAGGGTTTTGATTATGTGCTATGCAATCATTGCTTGAATAGTGTAATATTAGAAAAACACCACCTCTTCTATCTCACTCTTTCAAAAGAAAATATTCTGTCAAGTGTACCATTAAATTTTATCTTTTTAATTAAAAAGGAAAAATACTTATTTTAAAATTTTAAATGTCATTTAAATATTTTAAGTAATGAAATCTAGTTTTTAATGTTTGGTTTTGTTTTCTAAAATTAAAATATTACAATAAAAACAAATAATACATGTAATTTGAAAAATACAGCAATTCTTATTTTGAATTTAAATGAATGCATAATAATTATAATTCTGTTTTTCAATAAAGATGTTTAAAAGAAATGGATAAACGTTATTAAATATTTTTCTTTAAATCAGTGATTTGTAGAATTATATATGACGTAAATTAAAAGCAAAAAAAAAAAGGATATCTATACAGTCAAACATCTATATAACGAATATCTACATTGCGAATTTTTCTATATAGCAAACTTTTTAATGGAGCCTTGAATATTTCACAATTTTCTTCGTAAAATAGTCTCTTTAAATCTTTAAAGTGAAGTGAATTTTCTATGTAATGAACTTTTATCTTTTGTGATTCAATTTTTTTCTCCCTATTTTTAAAGTAATTCTGAACATATTTCAAGTTATTCTCTCTTTAACACACATTTATGGTGGTCATAAATTTTGAACTGGTTTATTAGATCCTAATTCGCCGAGAGCAATATAGTCTGGACGGTTCATCCAAGAAGTACAACCGGTAACCCCCATTTCCAGTTCACTAGAAACATCTTCGATATTCTCTGTCACTCTTAGTAGAGTTGTCCCGTGCCCCGTGTTCTAATTATAAATAATGTATGTTTAATATTACTTGTATGCTTTAAATTATAAAATGTCTTTAAAATTTATTAATTTTAGTATAAAATAATTTTCCTGATATTAAAAATTCAGTGAATTCTTCGACAGTTTTTTTCTTGTTCTCCTTTCTTTATTTTTTGATGGGTAAGATAGATAAAATAAACATATATTAATTTTTTAAAAAATGTGTCAAAATCACTTTTTTAATATATAGTGTGTATGAATTGAAAATTTGTTTTACGCAGTTTAAAAGGTAAATTAAAATATGAACCTATATATAACGAATTTTCCATTGAACGAACTTTTCCCCCGGATTTGGCGACTTCATTATATCGAGGTCCGATTGTAACTTTTTTGTATTTTTTGCATTAGTTATATATTTTAATACATTATTTCATAAATGTAGAGATTTAAAAAAAAATTATTTTGTTTTATTTACTTTTAAGTTTCCTTGCTTACATTTATTACATGTTTCACTTGTTGTACGTTGATGTGGATTAGGTATTATTTGAAAACTTACTTTTGGTACAAATAAAGTTTTAACAGTAATAAGCCATTTTTTCATATTCTTTAGGAAAACTTTCTTCTAAGCAAAGGAAAAAACATGATTTGTTTTATTGTATGAAAAAAACACCATTAAACGTAATGCACTATTTAATAACTTTTCATTTCATGTCGTTTTATTATAATTTGACAATTGTCTCATTTGTAAATTTTGTTTTGGGTTATGTATTACTTTGAAGTAGAGTATCAAAGTATCATATTGCTACGAATTTATTGTAAAATAGTCTAAATAATTTGTATTTGGATGTGTAATGCCTTTATCTTACTCTAAATTAGATTTAATTTACGTTAAAATTATAACATTCTCACACACAAGAAACGCCGCCGTCCTTACGTTAAAATGGTGATTCAATAGGAACTTGGCGAAATCTTGGCGATCGAGCCAAGTTGGCGTCATTTTTGCTGACCAACTTGGTGACTTGGTAATCATGTTGGCGATAATTTTTGGCGAGTTCGGGTCCCTCTGGATTCTTCATAAAATTAGTAGAGAAATACACTAATTGCAGGATCTATGACGCAAGCAAGTCTTTCTGGAATTATCCGCGAGGGATATAAATAGAGAGAAAGATGCTTGCCGAAAGTGAGTCAGCCTGGAATTAATTAGTGATAATTTTTAGTATTGATCTTATTATTGAAGCAATAGTGATTACTTCGGCTGTTGAAATAGTGATTGTTTTTGAATATAATTTTTTATACATGTATTTGAGACACCGATAATTGTGTCTGAGTGCTGTTGAAGTTGTGAAGACCTTCTCAGATTTATTTTGCGAATATTGCTGCTGAATCCTGTATTTAAAAGATTGGATTTTCTAACATAAATTCTCATCGCTCTTACAGAACTGTCTTGTCCTTAGTGACTGATTGGCATAAAATCCTCTATACCCCGATCCTCGTAACAATATATATATATATAAAGGGTGTTTTTTAGAGGTATAGAACTTTAAATTGCAATAAAACAGCGATGTATTATTCGATTGACATGAATTTTTTATTCGAATGATAATCTTGTGGCATTATATTTTAAATAAGATTTCTGGCATATGACTGTCACGGCTGGCTCGGATGTAGTCCAATCTGTACGTCCAATTTTCGATGACTTTTTCCAACATTTGTGGCCATATATCGGCAATAACACGGCAAATGTTGTTTTCCAAATGGTCAAGCGTTTGCGGTTTATCCGCATAGACCAATGACTTTACACAGCCCCACAGAAAATATTCTAGCGGTGTTAAATCGCAAGATCTTGGAAGCCAATTTACAGGTCCAAAACGTGAAATTAGGTGGTCACCAAACATGTCTTTCAATAAATCGCTTGTGGCACGAGCTGTGTGACATATTGCGCCGTCTTGTTGGAACTACATCTCCTAGACATCATGAATGTTCATTTCAGGAATGAAAAATTTAGTAATCCTGGTTCTATACCGATCACCATTGACTGTAACGTTGTGGCCTTCATCGCTTTTGAAGAAGTACGGACCAATGATTCCACCAGCCATAAAGCGCACCAAACAGTCAGTTTTTCTGGATGTAACGGTGTTTCGACATACACTTGTGGATTAGCTTCACTCCAAATGCGGCACTTTTGTTTGTTGACGTAGCCATTGAACCAGAAGTGCGCTTCATCGCTAAACAAAATTCGCTTATGAAAATCGGAAACAATGGCAACCTCGTTTTGGGCCCATTCGACGAATCTACGCCTTGCTTGATGATCGTTTTGATGAATTGCCAAACCACAAACTGAGAATAAATCACTGGACAACTGTTACATCGGCCGCCATCTTGGAAAGTAATGCCAACTTAAACTTCTATAACTGGAAAAAAAACTCTTTATATATATATATATATATATGTATATGTATATATATATATATATATATATATATATATATATATATATATATATATATATATATATATATATATAAAGAGTGTTTTTTTCAGGTATAGAAGTTTAAGTTGGCACACACACACACACATATATATATATATATATATGTGTGTGTGTGTGTGTTTGTGGTAATATTCTCTTTTCCACATATTTCATTCAATTTGAAAATTAATTAATTTGAGTTTTAAGTCTATTTCTATGTAAAGAATCGCCCAAGGCGTTGAAAAACTCTTGAACAGAATGTGTATTGAATGAATCGTGGTTGTGATGTAAATAAAAATACTATGAATAAATAACTTCAACGTTGACGTTTATGAAATAGTAAAATTATACTTATGTATGGTACTTAATGCAGTAAAACCTTTATTACAGCTTATATAATCAAAGTTGGAAATATTTTGAACGTTAATTTATAGAAAATAATTAAGAAAAATGTAAAATTATATAAAAAGATGTAGGTCACGAATGAAATAGTATGCTGCATTAGACTGAATCAAAAGTTGCACAATGTTAATTTCCCCCTCAAAATTTTTCTAAAATATCTTCTTCAAGTAAAGATTCATGTAATAAGTGGGGAAGAGGAAATTGATGCCGAGCTAACTTTAAAATATGCTTAGAATGATTATTTAAAGTGTTTTGTATTAATCAAACATATGCTGTGAAATAAAAACAGTTGAAAAAAAATACAAAAAAGAAACCTTCAACATTAAAAGATTTTAAAAATATGAATTTTTATATAGTTTTTATTATCCTTTTCAAGAAGACTTATTTTAAGGTTTCTATTAAGTTTCAATACAATTTTAAGATTGATATTTCTTCATCTAATATTTTAAGGCTTGAAATGAAATAATATAATTAATTAAATGGGATAAAGTTTTATCACAGCGTGCGTCCAAAGATAAAAAGATTACAATGAAAAGCAATTTATAGAGAAATTATATCAATGTTTTGTAGAACAAGAAAGTTATTTTCATTATTAAAGCAATGTAAAGGAAAATATTCAGGAATATTTTTTTGATCTATAGATGTGTTTAAGTAGTATTAAGTAGAATAAACAATCCTAAAAAGGTTCCATAAGAATTTCAGCAGTACACTTTTTTTTCTCAAGCTTTGAATAAAATAGTAAATAGTTTTTTGTAAAGTTTTTTTTTATTTTATTCATAATAAAGTATCGCTATACTTCGGTTTTCTGAGTTAAAAACATTCTCTTAACAATTTCCATACCATACAATTCTTTTTAACAATCAGGTAATGTTTTCTAGTTTTAAATTCATGTTTATCTATTTTTTTCACTATTTATTCTTCATCGATTGTATAATTGATGTAATGCTAATTTTTATATTAAGAAATTCTCAAACATCAAGTAGTCCTATATATATGAATATGATTTTCTGTGTTTTTCTTTCATGTACAACTCAAATTCAAAAATTTTGTTACATCTGTTGTGAATTAGTTGTGATTTGTGTATCGAATATAAAGAATATAAAAAAGGGTAAACTGATTATATAGTTTGTATTTGAAAAGCGTTTATTATTAAGCCTTTTTAATTAATGCAACAATTTTCAAATTTTGTTTTTCCAAAAGTTTAATACAATGACATCTGTCTGAATTTATTAATTTAAATCTCATTTTAATTACCCTTATTTAAAAAAAATGTCTCTGATATGTGTAACGTTATTATATATTATTTTTTTAAAATTTACTTAATGGAAGTTGCACAATGTTTATTCTCTCTGTTTTTAAGAAATGTATGGTAACTTCTAAAAGTAAACAACAATATTGGTTCTTAATTGGTAAGTGCAAAGTAATTTATTGATACCTAAAGAGAATTTTTTTCCAGGTATAGAAGTTTAAGTTGGCATTACTTTCCCAGATGGCGACCGATTTAACAGCTGTCAAGTGATTTATTCTCAGTTTGGTTTGGCAATTCATCAAAACGATCATGAAGGCGTAGATTCGTCGAATGGGCCCAAAACGAGATTGGCGTTGTTCCCGATTTTCATAAGCGAATTTTGTTTAGCGATGAAGCGCACTTCTGGTTGAATGGCTACGTAAACAAACAAAACTGCCGCATTTGGAGTGAAGCTAATCCACAAGTGCATGTCGAAGCACCGTTACATCCAGAAAAACTGACTGTTTGGTGCGCTTTATGGGCTGGTGGAATCATTGGTCCATACTTCTTCAAAAACGATGAAGGCCACAACGTTACAGTCAATGGTGATCGGTATAGAGTCATGATTATTAAATTTTTCATTCCTGAATTGAACAATCATGATGTCCAGGAGTTGTGGTTCCAACAAGACGGCGCAACATGTCACACAGCTCGGGCCACAATCGATTTATTGAAAAACACGTTTGGTGACCGCCTAAGTTCCCGTTTTGTACCTGTGAATTGGCCTCCAAGATCTTGTGATTTAACACCGCTAGACTATTTTCTTTGGGGCTATGTAAAGTCATTGGTCTATGCGGATAAGCCACAAACGCTTGACCCTTTGGAAGACAACATTCGCCGTGTTATTGCCGATATACGGCCACAAATGTTGGAAAAAGTGATCGAAAATTGGACGTCCAGATTGGACTACATCCGAGCCAGCCGTGGCAGTCATATGCCAGAAATCATATTTAAAATGTAATGCCACAGGATTAACTTTCGAATAAAAAAAAAAAATTCATTTCAATCGAATAATACATTGTTGTTTTATTGTAATTTAAAGTTCTATACCTCTAAGAAGAAACACCCTTTATAATGCATCCGGCGTGTAACGCACACTTTTAACAGAAAACATATCATCAAAATTTACGGATGCGCATTTTAAGATGTCTATAAATATGATGGCATTCAAGTTATAAAAGTAGAGGAGCATATAAAAAAATTAGATTTCACCATGTATGTAAATACCACTTATTTAAAAGAAATGACATGCTTTATGCATTGAAGAAGTTCTAATTCTAGAAATACACTATTTTTTCAAAAGTTTCAAATAATACCTCGAATTAATGACTTCAAAACATAAGAGAAATGTAACTATATTTCTGGTTTCTTCGTAAAAACAAAGCCGTGTTATACGATGAATATACCTAAAAATTAAAAACTGCAGCTCGAAAGTATAGATGCCAGTTATACTCCGAGGTGCATTATACGGCATATGTTACGGTAAATAAATGTTATAATCTTTTTTTTTTCTAGAGCTTTGCTTCATTTTAGGCCATTTTTTCAAAAAGTTCAGTTAAAAATAAATTATTGTTTTAAAATCTTGAAAACACGCTTTTATGGTTAATCGAACAGAAAAATAAAAAATAATTATTAATGTAAGAATAAAATTATAAACGAGAAAATTAATGGCATTGTGTTAAAAGCGTTATGTTTAAAAGATAGTTAAATTTTTTTTTCTCCTTTAAATGCAAGAGTACTGTTTATATATGTTACTTCTTCACGTGATTTTTCTTCTTATTATAAATTTAAAAAAACTATCTGTAGTGTAAAACGAATAAAAAAATAAAAAAATTTTAATGTCTATACTTTTTTCATATGTTTCTTGTATACATGTTATTAAACACATATAAATGCAGTTTGAAACAAATTATTTAGTTTATACTTCTTAATTTTTTTATTTATTTAGCTCATAATTTAATCAATAATCTCAAAGAACATGTTTCATTAATCATTTTTTCTAGTTCTATTTTGATGAGTAAAAAAAAACGAATTACGTAAAGTAATTAAAAATGTAACCAAAAATATATTTGTAAATTTCCTTCCATATTGCATTCGTAACTTGAAATTGTAGTTTAAAAATTTATACTGTAAAATATTTACTTTAATTATTTATTCCTAAACATAATTTAATATAAAACGAGAATATATTTTTCCCTCATTCCTAACAAATGATATTTTCTAATAGTTTCGCTTTGAAACAGTTGATGTCACAGCTATAACGCTTTTAAAACATTTAGAATCAATCTTGTTTAAATTCATGTGCTCGCCAATTTAGCATGCTATTTTTAAACAAATAGAATAATTTATTAAATTAATTGCTTTTTAGAGCAATAAATTATGAAAACTTACGAGACAGTGAGATCAGTTACATATGTAAGTGGACAATTAATTAAACATTTCCTATTTTTTTCTTTTGAAATAAGCTTCCTAAAATCAAACTTTACTCTTTCACTTATCCCCAAAGACTTTCGTAAGCCTCTCGATATAATTAATCTTGGATGAAGTCCAAGCTTTTAATGAAATTGCAGCAAATTTCTAACCGCCGTTGACGGGCATTGAACTGGTAAAAAGATATAAATGTAAACGAACTATAAGTGTACTGAGATCTACGCATCTTTTTCTTTATATATTGAATTTCAGCTTTTAAGAGTTATGTAGGAATGGTTATATGGTTGACTTCATTTGGATGAACGGAATTAAATTGCTTTATTTTCTCTTGGGAAGGTTTTCCTTTATCTGTTTTTAAACAGTTTATTTTAGTATCTCTATATCAGTAGTTTCCAACCTGTAAGGCTTCATGGACCACTACATACATAATTTTTTACACTGTTGGACCACTAATATGCATTTAGAAAAATTAATGTAAGTACATTTAAATAAAAACAATACTCAGGAAAACGTTTATGGTTTTAATATGAAATGAGACGAGTATAATGTCGCTGACCAGTAGAAGTAACAAAGTTATAATATATTTATTTAATCCATTACGTGGTCAATTATTTTAAACCAAAATGGTCCAAAAAATTCACATTTTTTATAGCATTTTAACAAAAAGAAAAAGAAAATAGGTAAGATTTTTATTTTCATTTTCAATTTTAAAGCTTCTACACTATTTTTTATATCTTAAAAATGAGAAATACAAAGAAAAACCCTAAAGACATGAACATTGCTTCATATATCGAGTAAAAAAATAATTTTTCTCTCGCACTTACAAAAGAAATGTCATGTCTGTAAATCTTTTTCAAATGGCTGAGGATTGTGTTTGCGTGCGCATATACATATGCATACGCAATTTGAAGCATAGTGTAATACTAAGTCTTACGTTGTAATTGGGCCATAAATAAGATCAGCTTTTTTTTAATTATGTCTCCATTTTTATTTCTTCGCAAGTACCAAATTACACATTCTCTTATCAATCCCTATTCTTTATGGAATATTTTTAAAACTCTAAATTCCTGTCTTCAATGAAAAATTCCCATTTTCACCACAAAGAAATCCTGGATGAGAAGTATTTCAGTACCATAGACAAAATATATTTCTTAAAAACACTAGCATTAACAAGCTCTCTATACGAATTAAAAATACCTGCAAATGAAAGATAGAAAGTAGAAAATATCAATGTCCGTACAGCGTACGGGCAAACCGGTTGTGGCCAACTTTCGATTGCCTGTACGATATAAGACGGTAAAAAATCGGCAAAAAACGAGTTCTTTAAACATCGATTTTCTTTCCAACTTCACACTTTTCGTAACGTATTTATTTATAACATAAATTTTAAGTTTGAAAGTCAACGTTGAGTCAAATGGAATGTATTCAATAATTAGTTTAATAATTTTAATTTTAAAGAGGTTCGATTAATTTTCTCATTTCAATACTCAACTGTTTCATGTTCTAAACGATTGGAAATATGAGTGGAATTTTAATCTGTAAATAATTAGTTTTAATTAATACTTTTTTAATAATTATAATTAAATTATTGTAATTTCATCCACAACAATCGTGTATCGAAGATTTTACCTCAATTGAGCTCTTTAAAATGTGAGGTAAAAGCTTTTAAAGTTTCGACCGAATTCGCCAACATGGTGGCCAAGTTGATGAATTTGTTAGCCAAAAATGATGCTAACGTGGATGTATCTAATGTTTTAAATAATTAGTTTAATCAATTTATTTTTATTAGTTTTAATGAAATTATCTTATTTTCGTCCATGAAACTCTTTAGCTGAACGTTTTAAATTGTGTGAAAAAAAGTTTTTAAAATTGTCTCCAACACATAGTTATAATGTTAGTTGAAGAAAACAGATGAAAAATGTACCTTTAAGTAGTTATTATTTTTGAGTGATATTTGTTCCTGTTTTTTTTTCTTTCTTAAATCAATTTTTGAATTTTGGGTGTCGGTATTCCCGTTAGTGGATATTCTCACTCATTTTCTTACCTCTCTTCTTACATTCCCATGTCAATGAAAAGGAACTTTGTGAAAAGTAAGAACAAACCGGTAACGCAGAGAAATATCAACTAACAGAAGTGGGTGTTGCGACACCAATTTGCCATGGTATTTAATCTCACTTTTAAATGTTGCTAGGCACATATTTTAAGTAGCTAAAAATTTGCTTAATTCAAAAGGAATTTCGTTAAAAGTAATTGATAGAATTAAATAAATGTAATCCACATTCCATAATACGTTTTGTTACTCTCCATTCCTGAAAGTGGATCTTCTATAAAATATAAGTAATGTTCCAAATTTTCTGCGGACATTGAAACTTTTTCACAGATAACCGGTTAGCAACCACTGTCTTATATTCAAACAAAAAAAAATTGAAAAATATATCTAACGGTGTGTATTATTCGTAAAAACTGTCATTGATTAAAAATCCACATAAATATTGGAGACAAATCTCGAAATTTTGGACCATCGTCAAGTAAAGTGGACAATGACTGAACCAGCACCCCAAAACCACCTTATATCACCACGTGATAACTTTGAGCAGCAACTAAGTTATCTGAGAACAATTAGATTGCATAACGAAACTTAAGTAGTATAAGGAGTTGAACCCACAATACGAAAAAAATAACGCCAGATATTACCTGAAGATGATGACCACTTGGTTTTAACAGCCACATAAGTGCACTGGAGTGAGTTGACGTTGCTTTCAGATATAACTTTAAAGTGCAGAAACATTGTTCTCTCATTTTAAATAGATGTATTAGACGTCTTCTTAAAAATAAGAGTTGAAAACATACATACGCATATTGAAACAATGAGCTACCTGTGTGGAGTCTATTCTCTTTAACTTGGGGTTTCTTTATTCTAATCAAATTGGCATTTTTAGAATCCCCTCTGAAGGATATATACATAATATGAATTTCAGTCAGGCAGGTAGGTTATAGAGACGTTATTGCTCCATATATTAGAAAGTGTCTGTGGAACATGTAGACACTTCGCCGTATCAATATTTAGAATTTAGCATTCTGCTAAATGTTAATTCGTCAGGAAGCTTCGAGTTGAATCTCGTTCAGCTGTCGAAAGTAAAAATGTTTATTTATTCCCTGTAACTTATCTCGCCTGCATATCACGTAGTGTTTGGTTAATAAAAATAAACTATTGCTTGTTTATAATCATTTTGAGTAATTTATTCTTCCGATTTTGCGTTTGGATTCCCGGAAATCCAAACTATGAGGGAAATTTTTATCTCAAACAACATGAGAAGGAGATATACTGACAGCACAAAAACTCAAAGACAAAGATATAACAATGCTTGTAATACCGAAAAAAATTACAATCCTACAAGAAAATTAAGTAATCCTATGCCATATTAAAATTTCGTTCGAAAATTCTAAACAGTGATATGCATTTGTTACAGACATTTTTATTTGTGTGTTATGACGTCATTTTAAATGTTATAAAAATTTTCATTGCACCGTTGCAAAGCTTCTACATCTACATAATTCCTAGTAAGGAAAGATAATAGCTAAACCAGATTTCTCGAAGTTAATTAATATAGTAAAGCTTTCCGAGAACTATTTTATTCCTGTCAGGATATGATTTTAGAATTTTCTTTTTAACATTATCAAACAAGAGTTAAATAAATCAGTCCTTGACATATAATGACGTCAGGACACGTCATTCCCTCCCTGCGTCATTGTTAGCTTTGGCGTCTCTGAAACGATAAGAATTGTTCTTAGTGGTAGTTGAAAATCGTGCGTCGAATCAATTTTATTTCGAATTCACAAGATTTACCTCCTCCCCCTTCACATCGGTACTAAAAAATCCGCACTCTCGGGAAAAGGTTGCATCAAATTTCGTTTCATTTGTATGTCAAGGGACTAAAGATCCCCCTGAGGATATTCCCTTTAAAAGTCAGGAAATCTCATTTTTGACATTCTGGATGTGTTGAAGTATTTTATGTTTTCGTCGATAGCAATAAGAACGCTTTATTTTAGATTTCATCATTGTGTTTTTTTATATATTTTATTTTCAATGCTACTAATTTTATACTGTCCATTAAAGTTTTTTTTTAATTTTTTCCCTCGTCAGCCTTATGATTTAAACTAATCAGTTATCTAAAGAGTGTTTTTTTCCAGGTATAGAAGTTTAAATTGGCATTACTTTCCAAGATGGCGACCGATGTAACAGTTGTCAAGTGATTTATTCTCAGTTTGTGATTTGGCAATTCATCAAAACGATCATCAAGCAAGGCGTAGATTCGTCGATTGGGCCCAAAACGAGATTGCCGTTGTTCCCGATTTCCATAAGCGAATTTTGTTTAGCGATGGAGCGCACTTCTGGTTGAATGGCTACGTCAACAAATAAAACTGCCACATTTGGAGTGAAGCTAATCCACAAGTATATGTCGAAACACCGTTACATCCAGAAGAACTGACTGTTTGGTGCGCTTTATGGGCTGGTGGAATCATTGGTCCGTACTTCTTTAAAAACGAAGAAGGCCACAACGGTACAGTAAATGGTGATCGTTATAGAGCCATGATTACTAACGTTTTCATTCCTGAATTGAACAATCATGATGTCCAGGAGCTGTGGTTCCAACAAGACGGCGCAACATGTCCCACAGCTCGCGCCACAATCGATTTATTGAAAGACACGTTTGGTGACCGCCTAATTTCACGTTTTGGACCTGTGAATTGGCCTCCAAGATCTTGTGATTTAACACCGCTAGACTATTTTCTGTGGGGCTATGTAAAGTCATTGGTCTATGCGGATACGCCACAAACGCTTGACCCTTTGGAAGACAACATTCGCCGTGTTATTGCGGATATACGGCCACAAATGTTGGAAAAAGTGATCGAAAATTGGACGTCCAGATTGGACTACATCCGAGCCAGCCGTGGCAGTCATATGCCAGAAATCATATTTAAAATGTAATGCCACAAGATTATCTTTCGAATAAAAAAATTCATGTCAATCGAATAATACATCGTTGTTTTATTGCAATTTAAAGTTCTATACCTCTAAAAGAAACACCCTTTACAAGTATTCATTTTAGTTAGATTTTTACAGATGTTAAATGGATACTACAGAACACTAAATTAAAAAAATAGAATAATAAAATAAAATATTTTTAAATTTATGTACTTTTTGGAAATTATATTTGTTTTTTGTACATACGCTATGACATTGAATTTTGAGAATGGGATCATATTATATGCTGGTGGAAAAATATCTTGAACATTTGCTTAGCTCATTTGCTTTTTAAAAGATTTCCTTTGTGTGATGGTAATAACTTTGACACGAGATCTTTTCATGAACCTTTGTAAACAATTTTTACAAGATTTAATTAATGTACAACAATATTTAACAAAATATATTCAAATCACATTCAAAGCACTCTTTATAAATCGAAAAATGATACTTTTAGATGGTTTTACTAAATTTTTGTGTTTTCTTCATGTAATGTTATAACTTCGAAAGTATACAGAGTATATAATATTAAATTATAGAATTAGCGGTTAAGAATATAATTGTTTGATTTTGAAGTATTTATTTTAATATATACATACAGTGCGTAGGCAAACAGCTGTTTTAGAAAACAATTTTATTAACAATAGAAAAAATTAAACTGAAATGTTTTATAATAAATTCCTTTCCTCAGAATGAGTTTTTTAAGCATGTTTAGTTTTAATATTCTAAAAACCTCGAAGGATTGCAAAACCAAAGCTGTGTGTGGGAAGAAGGGGGAAGGAGAAGCTGCATAAATATTTTGTACAAAATTATAAAGCAATTTTTAGAACTATATTTATGCTTCCATGACTAATACTATTCCATCCATTCCTTTCTCAGTGATTCGACAGACCAGAGGGGCCTTGGCCTTCTCAAGAAGCCTTTTACAGGACAGCATCCTTCCTGCTAGTGTTCTCTAATTCTTAGTTCTCAAAACTAGGATATATTTTTCTAGGCCATCAATCCATCTAAGATTTGGACTGACCGTTATTCGTGTGTCAATTGGTTGGACATTGGAGACTTTTTTAGTGGTACGGTCTTCATTCATTATCTCAGTGTGTCCTGCCCATTTAATTTGTTTTTGTTTCTTTGATGAAGTTACAATGTCAGGTTCTTTATATGACTGTTAGAGCTTGAAATTTGATCTACTTCGTCTCGTTCCATTTTTCTGAATCCCTCCAAAAATAATCTCAATATCTTCATTTGGTAGATACTTATCAATCTCATTTCATGTACTATTTCATTTTCATTATTAAAAATTAAAAAAATGAGTTTTAAGGCATAAAATCGTCCCAAAAAGAAATATATGTATGTTGCCAAATTGAATGTTAGAGTATGAATAAAAATAAACATATATATATATATATATATATATATATATATATATATATATATATATATATATATATATATATATATATATTTAAAACTTTATTTTGAATTGGAAAGTTGCTAAGTGAAAAATTCAAAAACTTTAGTCAACCTTAGCTTGGATATAAACCATCATATAATGTAGTGTCAACTAATAAATGTTCCAAATATTTCCCAGTAAGATTTCTGCCTATATAGTCTCCAATTATCAGACTAAGTTTCATTTCATCAAATCCTAAATGTGTTACATGGAGAAGAAATTACAGGAGACTAAGAAATACTTGACAAAATTGTAAAAGACATGCTGTATCTGAGCACATATTATCTTGATTAAAACTATGCTAATTTAAATATAAGAAAGCAACGAAACATTAATTTTCCTTTTGTACCGCAGCACTATATGTATATCTCGATTAATTAGTTGAAAATATGCTATATAGAAGTTAATCCTGAAAAAAATTGTGAGGCGAGCAATTTTATGAGAGATGAATTCATTACATTAGATACCCTGACCATCTCTACATGCATGTTGTTTGTGCTGATGTTTAAGACGCAGCTTTATATTTTAAACATAGTTACAATGCAAATAAAAAAAGGAAACATAGTCCTTTATTAAAAATTATTGTTGTAGAATCAGAGTGGTTACCAGCTGATGAAATACGCTTCTAAAAGTGATCTTTATGGTACGCAGATGTAAAAAGTTAACCATCCATTATATAGGGGCGCATCTCTGATATGTATAATAAAAATAATTTGGTGCCAAGACTATACGGTGAACGGGAACCCCTCATTTTTCTATCTGTCTTTCATCACTCGTACTAGAGTTCAGTACTAAGAATGCGGTTGACCACTTCACATTTCGGACAGAGAAAGCCCCTGAATCTGATAGAGGCCGCGTGTCCAAAGCCGGAATTTTACTGACGTTTTTATGTTTCCTTATAATATTTACATTTTTCAGTAACACAGAGTGTAATTTTTAGCTTTATACTAAAATAGTTTGGAACCAGTATTTTACGCTTTGTTTAAAATTATTTTTCTGCTGAGAGTAGAAATGTATCTGAGAAAAACCGCGCAAAGACGTCATCTGCGAAGATTGCCTGAGAGTAATACAAATATGTCTCGTTCATTATAACTTAAGTTTGAAGGAATATATTTGATATAGAACGCATTGTTCAAAACGAAAAACTAAGTGAAATAGCATCAAAAACTTTTAGATGAAGTACTGTGTTTCCTTTGTCAGAAAATCGAAAAACAAAAGACTATCAAAGTTCCGTGTATTTTTGAAAAATTCACGTGCCTTGAACATCGTAAGATAAATTATAAGGACTATAACAGAAAAAAAACTCTTAAAATATAAATAGGGAAGTGATGGCAATGCTAAATAACCACTAAGTTTTTCATGTAATTTTTTTGTTTAAATTGACATTTCTGATGATAGCTTAAATATTATATTTCGACTTGTGTAACATATATATGTAAATAACATTATAAAATTTGTGTCAAAATAATTTGATATCAAAAATGTGCTTTCAGGATTAAGTATGTTTTTTATTACTTTTATAGACATAGTTTTGTTCAACGAGATGGTTACGAAAGGAGGTTTGGATTTCCTATGTATTTTTTTAATTTGTAAATTCCCACGTGAACCTACTGTTTAAGGCCACACCACACATTTTAACACATCATAGAACATGTGATTTGTATCATTTTTTTTCTAACGACCATTGAATGCTTGGTAGACAGGTATTTCTATTTATTATATATATATATATGTATTATTTCAGTCACAATCCATTTTTAATAGGTAGGTAATATGCTACAGATAAAACAAATTTAAGATTTCCTGTAATAAACACATCGTCCATTATGTCAATATTTTACACAAATATTTAATGTCAAATCTCAACATTAAAACAATTAAACCCTCTTCGAACGTTAGTATGAGTTGATGTATCTGAGAAATGTCACTCGCCTATGGATTGAACTTCTTGAAGCGCACCTAGAGGAAATTTAAGTAGCGTATCAGCGTCAATTTCTAAATTATCTCATCGTCTGTCAGTGTCGTTGTGGCAAGTTGTAGGAGAGTCGCACATAGAGTATTTGATAGCTGAAAATTTTAAATTGCAGCAAGAGTAATCTGATAATCTGCTTTACTCAGCTGTTACGGCCCTATTTCACATATTTTCCTTCCGATGCTAAAATCTGCAAATGTTCAACGACAATTATTAAATTCTTTTAACACATGAACGTAACGGATTTCGACTACTCTTAAACGTCCGCGGGTGTTGCTTTGACACCGTTGTAATAACTAATTATATACTAGCAAGTGTAATAACTAAAAAATTGCTGGACTACTGTTCAGTATGGTTTAGGTTAGGACTTTTTAATATTATTTAATACAATTATTATTAATTGCGACCCTTTATCTAATAGAAAAGTGTTACAAAATAAATTACTTAATCTTGTAAAATGAAATAAAAGACAATAATATTCATAAATACTAGAGTATGATGTATAAAATCATAATTTTAACCAGAATGCTAATTTTTTCATCATTATTTATAGTTTTCATGCATAATGATTTGTATTGTCATATTCAATTTTCCCTGTACATTTTCCGCGTTCCATTTTTATGCATGAGACACACATTTGTTTTATTTCCATTTAAATTACACACTTTATTTTTATACATTTTGCGTTTAATTTTTAGTGAATTTGTAATTCCTTTAAATTCAGTATTTACCCGATTTTTCAAATTCCTTGCACTTACGTAATTTAAACGTAATAACAAACAAACAAATAATATGTAACTAAAAACTTACCCATAGCGATTTTAGCATAACTGACTCATTTACGCTGTGAACCCAAAACCATTGCATTTAAGGTCAAAAGTTTAATGACGAACGTTTTACCGCATCCGGCCGGGCCGGTAAAAAAATTTTTGAAATGGAGTTCAACATGATGACAAAATATGTGAAATAGCATAAAGTAAAAGTCCTTTTTGTGTGTGTTTTTTGTTTGACATTCTCACTAAGTGATAGAAATCTTCTTTGGGCATTAAATTTTCTCCTTTTTTGCAAAAGAAGTAAGTTTGTAGTAGCAAGTAGATAGTAATGTTGCTAAGTATATATATATATATATATATATATATATATATATATATATATATATATATATATATATATATATATATATATATATGTCAGGCCCCGGGCCTGCTGGTAAAATGAGGGGGGCGTCATCTTCAAAATACTTCTTTATTTCGCTTCCATCACATAAAATCTAACATGGCGGCCCTTTGCCGCGCAACCGGGTGATACAAAAGACATCTCAGCGAGGAGACACCAGCCAAGCCTTTTCTAGTATGCGTTCGCCTTCGTCACGCTGGTCGCTGGTCGTCGCTGGGAAAATGGAACGCGAAGCGTTCCTCCATCCCATATCGAATTTTGTAAATGTGGCCTGATGTGGGAGGGCCTTGATTGGTGAGAGAGTCCTGATTTGTTGGCGCTCGTTGCACCTTTAAATAGGCTTATTTACCCACATATCCTTACGCGATGGTAAAGAGTTCGCTCTATTTTCATTTATTACTTCCTTAATTTTGAATCTAAACTTTTCAAACCTGACAAATTCCCCCCTCCGCTGAAGCCTGGCACAGCCAGATTGGCCAATTCTGACTGGCAAGTCCCCAGGGAAAAAAATTATATTTCAATGATATCAAATTCCCCAAATGAAATAAATATCTAGAAGATATAATAATTGTGTAAAAGAGTGGGCTGGTGAATCCTAACATGTACAAATTAAATAGCAATAATGAATAACAAAGTATCAAATATTTGGTATAAAACTTTGTGTTACATAGAATTGTGTTTTCTGAAAAATATCACACACCTAATACTTCCACTATGACTATAATAATAATGAGGTTAAGAAAAAACAACATAAGATAAAGATAGTTCACATTAGACATTCAAAAATATAGTAGTGTTAAACACCATAACCTAAGATCAAGTGAAATTCTCACTAAATGTGCATCAATAGTAAACAATGTTAATAAAGTGATAAATGTTGAAAAGTTACAAGTACTTCAAAATGGTATTGAATGTTGGAATAATGAGTACATAAATAGATAGAAAGAACAGGTATAGAGTAAATAACATGATTTTAGGAATAATGGTAAAGTAAATACATACAAAGAATAGATATAAAATAAGTAACAGCAAAATGAGTTTAGGAGCTCCCAAAACAGAAAAAGAGTACATAACTATAACACAGAAATTTATCAAAATAAACACAACATCAACATTATATCAATATATCAGTAGAAATATAAAATGCAAAGAAAAATAACGGTATTTCAGATATATCAAGTACAGGTAAAAATTCAATCAATGTAATGTAATGTTTCACACAGTCCTGTCTTGGAAAAATCATAGTTCAATGTTCATCATTCAATTATTGTTTATTTCACAATTCTTTTGTTTATTTTTATTATTAGAATCTCTACTTAATCAACTCATTTCAAAAACATACAACCATAATAAAATCTTCATAACATCACATACTATATTTTAACTTTCAGAATATACTTATATCACAAATAATCACAATGAAATTATTATAACACAATGTATCGTAAAATGGACCTCATCACAATGTTTTCATACAGTCCATAATTCAGTTATTTTTTTAAAAATATTCTTCAATAATGTGTTCATTATGAATAAAGATACAATATAAATACAATTACATTAAATTTTGATTTTCATAATGTAAACAAGTCTTAAATTCAAATTTTAAACACAACTTTTATTATTATTATTATTTTTAAAATAACAATGCACTTCTTTTAAAATGCACTTAACAATGAACTTCTCCCCCCCCAAAAAGTTTGAGAAAACAAACTCTATAACAAATATAAATGAGAATTTAGCATAATTGGAAATTGGATTTTGAATGAAAAGGTTTTAATCTTGTAGAATGAATAATATCTGTTAATTTTCCTGTATATTGATTTGGTTTATCTATTTCATAAGTAACATTTGAGAGTTTTCTGACAACTTTAAAAGGACCATTATAAGGAGATTGAAGTTTACTTGAATTAGGGTATGAGAAATTTTGATATGACTAAATCTCAAACTTTAAATTTTGCATCAACATAATGTTTATCATACCTTTATTTATCTTATGATGCTTAATTGTTCAATTTACTGCAATTTGTCTAGCTTGTTGTATAGGTGGATGGTATAATTTTACTTGATTAGGTAATGGCGAATCATATGGCAAAGTTCCAAACATTAAATATGCAGGTGGAAAGCCAGTAACATCATGTGGCGAGTTATTGTATCCATACGTAACTTGTTCTAATAATTTTGTCCAAGGAGTTTTTGTAGTTGAATTAACTTTACATCTTAATTTTGCTACTAATGTCTGATTAACTCTTTCATTCTTTCCATTGCATTGTGGTCTATTTGCGGAAGTTAGTAATTGTCTAATATTATGATGTTTTAAGAATTTCTTAAATTTAGATGAAATGAATGCAGCATTTCTATCACTTAAAAGTTGTTTTGGGCATTGAATTGAAAAATGTTGTTTTAATCAATTTGTATAAGTTTCAGAAGTGACACTTTTGGATGGAAATGTCCAAGCATATCTGGTAGAATGGTCCAGAACAATATGCAGGTATTTCTTTTGTGAATTATGATAATTAAATCCTCCTACAGTGTATAGTGAAATCAATTCAAATGGTTCTTCTCTCTGCTACAGGAACTTCTTCCAATAATCCATACTTTTTTGTGTAGACTTTTTATTCATTTGACATGTTTCACAACATTTAACAAAATTTGAAATGTCTAATATAAAGTCTTTCCAGTAGTAAATTGGGGAAATTAATTTTAACATCTTTTTCACACCTGGGTGACCAAATTGTTCATGTGCAGTTGTAATTAATTTTTCCCTCAAAGATAACGGTACTACAATTTTAATTAAATTCTTTTTCTTAACTGTTAATACATCATTAATTTTTATATATTTTGGATCATTAATATTCTCTGAATTTTGGTATTTAATAATTCCATCAGTATTTAAAAAATGACAAATGGGTGATATAATGACATACAGGGTTCCTCGACAACATGTCTGCTTCAACATTTAATTTACCTTTTATATAAACTATCGAATATTCATACTGAGAAAGTTTTAAACTCCACCGAAATAAACGTCCAGTTAAATGTTTTACACTTTTAAGCCATTGTAAAGCAGCATGATCAGTATGTATTGTGAATTTGGATCCATGTAGGTAACAGTGGAATTTATCTAAGGCATCTATAATTGCTAAATACTCTTTTTCTGAAATTGAATAATTTTTTTCATGTTTAAGTAATTGTCTCGAGTGATAAGCTATGGGGTAAAGTGTTCTATCTGGGTGTTGTTGTTTCAAGACTACGCCTATTGAATCCTGGCTTGTGCGTCACAAAACACATGACATGGATATTGTGAGTTGTATAATTTATAAGTATAGGTTTTGATATTAAACAATTCTTTAACTTTTGATAAGCTTCTTGACATTTATGTGACCAATTCCAAATTGCATCTTTTTTAAGTAATTTATTTAATGGTACTCTAAGTTTTGCATAATCTTTAATAAATTTTTGATACACATTGATGGAACCAAGAAATCTTTGGAGTTCTTTCACATCTTTAGGTGGTGCTAATTTTCTTATTGTTTCAATATTTGGATTAGTTGGGGAATAATGACCTTGTGTTATTTCATATCCTAAAAATTTTATTTTTTCCTGTGCAAACTGACATTTTGATTTTTTAAGTTTATAATGTTTTCTTTTTTACAAATTTGAAATATTGTATCTAAATGAGTTAAATGCTCTTCCCAAGATTGTGAGAAAATTATTATATCATCAAAATAGTTTAAAGCAAAAGTTAACTGATATTTTTGTAAAATTTGTCTTATAGTTCTTTGGAAAACAGCTGGGGAATTTTTCCAGCCAAATGGAAGTCTTAACCATTCATAGAGTCCAAAATTAGTTGTGAAAGCCAGTTTCTCTGCGTCTTTTTCATGAATTTTAATGTGCCAATAACCACTTGTTAAGTCGAGCGTAGAGAAAAATTTAGCATGAGTTAAATTATCAATTACAAAGTCTATCAGAGGTACAGGGGTGGAATCTTTTCGTGTGATTTCATTTAGTTTTCTATAATCGATACATAATCTTGATCTTTTCCCTTCATCCTTTTTGTATGCTAAAGTTACAGGGCAGCATATGGGCTATGGGAGGGTGTAATAAAACCTGCTTTTAACAATTCTTCTATCTGTGTTTGTATTTCTTTAGATTCTTGTTGACTGTTTCTATATAAGGACGTAAACTTATAGGAAGGTCTGAGATTAAATGAATTCTTTGTGGCTCTAAATTGATACAACCTACATCATACTTATTTTGTGAAAATATGGTTTGAAATTTGTCAAGAAGTTGGGTTAAATCTTCCATTGCTCACTAGTTTGTTTTGGTACTGTGTCCTCAACAACCATGGCTGGGTTAAACAATCTTTTCAGATCAGCTTCAGGGCTGCCCGGTACTTGATCTAAACATTTATTATTCTTAACGTTAATATTATCTTCATTATTTGCATTTTAGTAGTTCATATTTTGATCATTATTAAGAGTTTTACAATATGTCCCATGCTATGTTCTCAACTCACCAACGCACTTATTTACAAATTTAATATTACTTAAATTTTTACCACATTGAAAAATACACATGTTACGAATACTAATATCAAGCTTAAATAAATGTAAATATTAAAGTCCTAAAATATAATAAGGCAATTTAGTATCAATTACAAACAAATCTATTTGCTTAGATATACATCCAATATTCATACAAACGTTAATTATACCTTTTGGATGAATAGTCCCACAAGTTTGATTTATTTTTACATTACTATTTTTAAAATTTTAATGTTTTTTTAATTGTTTAGATAAATTTATTTGAATTAATGACACATTGCTTCCTGTGTCAATTAGAGTATAAAAGTGCTTGGAACATACCTTTGACTCAATAATTAGATTTCATCCTTGCCTCTGGTTATTTTCGTTTCTGGGCGAGTGAAAATTAAGTCGGTTATGTTGTACAAACTGCCTAGGTTGACTGTTGAACTGTTGCCTTCCACTGAATCTCACCATGTGAGATTGATGTGGCTGTCCATGATTTCCTCTTGATTGGAATCGGTACCGTGGATCAGTTCCTCTGTGTACACTACCGTCGGCTTGGTTATACCATCGGGTATAACTTCCAGTCTCCACCGGTTTTCGGTCTGCGCTGTCCGGTGTTACTGCGATTAATTGTCGCATGGTTGAGATCCATTCGCAGGGTGTCGAAATCTTCTTAATAACTAAGAACTTTTGATATTGAATGGGACTGGATAATGTCATATGTTCCACAATGGAACTGTCATCATAGTTTAGTTTCTTCCCCAACGAAAGTTTTTCCGTAAAAAAGGAAATTAATTCTTTAGTGTCGTTTAATTTTAGGTTGTGAAATTTTCGAATATCTTATTGTTTCGTCGCATCGAACACCGTCTTTAATAATTCTTTGCTTTCTTGGTAAGACTTTTCAAATAGTTGGTTTTCGTACCAAAATTTTAAATAGACTCCCATGAGATATCTAGGAATATTTTGCTTCTTCCATTGTTCGTCTTTTTGATATTCCAAACATTGTTGATCAAAACAGTCAAGAAAACTTTTAAAACTGCTAAACTTATTAGTGTCAAATTCAGGAAAAAAGAATTGTTTCAAAGTGTTGACTGGTGACTCCTGCCGGAAAGAGTCGTCCTCCATGGTAGTATCGTTTCCAATGCAGTCGCTCGTTCGAAAGGAAAAAAAATCCTTTGAAGTTCATTCCATTGGTTTCGTGGCGTATTCTGCAGTTCTTTAAGTAATCCTGCCGGCTCTTGTCAGGCCCTAGGCCTGCTGGTAAAATGAGGGGGGCATCATCTTCAAAATACTTCTTTATTTCGCTTCCATCACATAAAATCTAACATGGCGGCCCTTTGCCGCGCAACCGGGTGGTACAAAAGACAACATCTCAGCGAGGAGACACCATCCAAGCCTTTTCTAGTATGCGTTCGCCTTCGTCAGCGCTCGTTGCACATTTAAATAGGCTTATTTACCCACAAATCCTTACGTGATGGTAAAGAGTTCGCTCTATTTTCATTTATTATTTCCTTAATTTGAATCTAAACTTTTCAATATATATATATATATATATATATATATATATAGATGCCATTATTGAAGCAAAAATAAATTTATCATTCGCATTTTTCCCCTCACCAAAATCGGTGATTTTCATTTGTCTCCAGTTTTTCTAGTGTAACTCCTGAGACAATGTAAAGTGGACTTTATGAAGCAGATGTTGAATTGCTGATTTGGCGCGAAACAAGTTTTCTTAGCCAAAACCTTAGCGTTTCGTAAAATTGCACTTTTTATTAAATGTTTTATTTTTTGAAGGCTTAATTTTTAAGTTAATGGCTTATAATTTCACCAAACGATTGAAACAGTGGTAATTTTTAACAAAAAATCTAAGAATAATTTTTTAGGAAAAAATTCTCGTAAAAAAGCTAATACTCGAAAAACGCCAAAAAAAATTTAAAAACCGTAACTTTTAAGCAAATATTTCAACCGTTCTACAGATTATGGATAATATTGTTCTACACACAGATAAAAAGTTTCGTGAGAATACTTTTATAAAAAAAAGTTATTTAATATTTACTTAAACTTTTGAGTATTTTTTTGAAAAATCGTAAAAAAAAAATGTTTTTGGAATTTAATTTTTTGAATGACTGATTATAAAAGAAAAAGCATGAACTTTTTCAGGGTAGAATATCAATTCATTAACACGAAAGGAAATTGAACAGGAATGGTTAGAACGGTATGATTTTCATAAAAGAAACGTATCGATTTCGACTCATTTTAGAAAAAATCGTAAAAAATAAAAAAAAAAAAAAATATCATTATTTTGCCGAAAACATTGTAAAGTATCGAGGCAAAAAAAAATGATCTTTCCGATTCTGTAATTCATTTTTATCTGAGTTTGACAAAAATAATTAGATGGCTTTTGTTTCGTCCAATTTAATATAAAACAGATTAGTTTAAAATATTCAAAACCACACAAAAACTTGACACTCTAAATTTTCTATTTATTTATTTTTTCACTGTTGCCATTTATATAAAACCATAAATCTTTTATATAAAAAAATCACTTCAATACAAGTTGAGTTGTTTTATTTATTATTATAAATTTCTTAGAGTTTTGAATTTATTTTAGTTTAAATATACATATTAAAGTGCATCTCGTGGTTATAATATGAATATTTGTTGAACTCGTGACAGCTTTTTTTAAAAACTTGGTGAAAGTCGGAACTTCATACACCTTTAACTTACATCCATCACGTAGTCTTAACCAGTAACACGCAACAAAATTTTTTCCCTAACGTGCCATAAGATGTTAACTTCAAAAATAAAAAATTTATATATATTTATTCAAAAATATTAATTTATCGATGAAAACTCATTATAAATCTAAACATTTGTAGAAAAATAATATATGTACATGAATATACATATATGTGGGGCGCTAGTCAGGGATGGCACAACAGTATTCCTTGATTAATTATTCTTTTTCTTGTTCGTAAATATTTGCATGCTAATTTCATACAATTCGTTATCTAATTTTCACGTTTTCAATGTATAAATCGTTTTATAACAAACACGAGGCGTTATAGTCTTTCATCTTGTCTTTACAACATGGCGTCTTATCTGGTTCAGCGTCGTAGTTTGTCTAATAACTGACATGTTCCCAAAACACTAAGAATGCTAGTAGGCGTGCGCAGTAGAGTTATATATATATATATATATATATATATATATATATATATATATATATATATATATATATGTCAGGTTTGAAAAGTTTAGGTTCAAAATTAAGGAAGTAATAAATGAAAATAGAGCGAACTCTTTACCATCGCGTAAGGATTTATGAGTAAACAAGCCTGTTAAAAGGAGCAACGAGCGCTGACGAAGGCGAACGCATACTAGGAAGGACTTGGCTGGTGTCTCCTCGCTGCAATGTTGTATTTGGTAACGCCCGGTTGCGCGGCAAAAGGTCCGCCATGTTAGATCATATATGATGAAAGCGTAATAAAGGAATATTGTGAAGATGATGCCCTCTTTATTTTACCAGCAGGCCTGGGGCCTGACAAGAGCCGGCAGGATGATTTAAAGTACTGCAAAATACGCGGGAAACCAATGGAATGAACGTCAACAATTTTTTTTCGAACGAGCGACTGCATTGAAAACGATACTACCATGGAAGACGACTCTTTCCGGCAGGAGTCACCAGTCAACACATCCAGGGAAACTTTCTTTTTTTTTTTTCCTGAATTTGATCTTAATAAGTTTAGTAGTTTGAAGAGTTTTCTTGAATGTTTTGATAAACAATGTTTGGAATATCAAAAGACGAGCAATGGAAGAAGCAAAATATTCCTAGATATCTCACGGGAGTTTATCTTAAATTTTGGTACGAAAACCATTTATTTGAAAAGTCTTATCAAGAAATTAAACAACTATTAATGACGGTGTTCGATGCGACGAAACAAGAAGATATTCGAAGATTTCACAAATTAAAATTAAACGACACTAAAGAACTAATTTCGTTTTTTACGGAAAAACTTTCGTTGGGGAAGAAACTAAATTATGATGACAGTTCAATTGTGGAGCATATGACATTAAGCAGTCCAAGAGAGTTCCAGAAGTTCCTAGTTATCAAGAAGATTTCGACACCCTGCGAATGGATCTCAACGATGCGACAATTAATCGCAGTAACACCGGATAGCGCAGACCGAAAACCGGTAGATACTGGAAGTTATACCCGATGGAATCACGCATACGGTAGTGTACACAGAGGAACTGGTCAACAGTACAGATTCCAAGCAAGAGGAAATCATGGACAGCCACATCAATCGCACATGATGAGATTCAGTGGGAGACAACAGAATCGACATAATCTTTACTCGCCCAGAAACGAAACTAACCAGAGGCAAGGATGACAACTAATTATTGAGTCAATGGTATGTTCCAAGCACTTTTGTACTCTAATTGACACAGGAAGCAATGTGTCATTAATTCCAATAAATTTAGCTAAACAATTAAAAAACATTAAAATTATACAAAATAGTAATGTAAAAATAAATCAAACTTGTGGGACTATTCAACCCAAAGGTATAATTAAAGTTTATATGAATATTGGATGTATATCTAAGCAAATAGATTTGTTTGTAATTGATACTGAATTGCCTTATATTATTTTAGGACTAGAATATTTACATTTATTTAAGCTTGACATTAGTATTCGTAACATGTGTATTTTTCAATGTGGTAAAAATTTAAGTAATATTAAATATGTAAATAAGTGTGTTGATGAGTTGAGAACATATCATGGGACATATTGTAAAACTCTTAATAATGATCAAAATATGAACTACTATAATGCAAATAATGAAGATAATATTAACTTTAAGAATAATAAAGGTTTAGATCAAATATCAGACAGCCCTGAAGCTGATCTGAAAAGATTGTTTAACCCAGCCATGGTTGTTGAGGACACAATACCAAGACAAACTAGTGAGCAATGGGGAGATTTAACCCAACTTCTTGACAAATTTCAAACCATATTTTCACAAAATAAGTATGATGTAGGTTGTATCAATTTAGAGCCACAAAGAATTCATTTAATTTCAGACCTTCCTATAAGTTTACGCCCTTATAGAAACAGTCAACAAGAATCTAAAGAAATACAAACACAGATAGAAGAATTGTTAAAAGCAGGTTTTATTAGACCCTCTCATAGCCCATATGCTGCCCCTGTAACTTTAGCATACAAAAAGGATGAAGGGAAAAGATCAAGATTATGTATCGATTATAGAAAACTAAATGAAATCACACGAAAAGATTCCACCCCTGTACCTCTGATAGACTTTGTAATTGATAATTTAACTCATGCTAAATTTTTCTCTACGCTCGACTTAACAAGTGGTTATTGGCACATTAAAATTCATGAAAAAGACGCAGAGAAACTGGCTTTCACAACTAATTTTGGACTCTATGAATGGTTAAGACTTCCATTTGGCTGGAAAAATTCACCAGCTGTTTTCCAAAGAACTATAAGACAAATTTTACAAAAATATCAGTTAACTTTTGCTTTAAACTATTTTGATGATATAATAATTTTCTCACAATCTTGGGAAGAGCATTTAACTCATTTAGATACAATATTTCAAATTTGTAAAAAAGAAAACATTAAACTTAAAAATCAAAATGTCAGTTTGCACAGGAAAAATAAAATTTTTAGGATATGAAATAACACAAGGTCATTATTCCCCAAGTAATCCAAATATTGAAACAATTAGAAAATTAGCACCACCTAAAGATGTGAAAGAACTCCAAAGATTTCTTGGTTCCATCAATGTTTATCAAAAATTTATTAAAGATTATGCAAAACTTAGAGTACCATTAAATAAACTACTTAAAAAGATGCAATTTGGAATTGGTCACATGAATGTCAAGAAGCTTATCAAAAGTTAAAGAATTGTTTAATCTCAAAACCTATACTTAAATTATACAACTCACAATATCCATGTCATGTGTTTTGTGATGCAAGTCAGGAATCAATAGGTGTAGTCTTGAAACAACAACACCCAGATGGAACACTTTACCCCATAGCTTATCACTCGAGACAATTACTTAAACATGAAAAAAATTATACAATTTCAGAAAAAGAGTGTTTAGCAATTATAGATGCCTTAGATAAATTCCACTGTTACCTACATGGATCCAAATTCACAATACATACTGATCATGCTGCTTTACAATGGCTTAAAAGTGTAAAACATTTAACTGGACGTTTATTTCGGTGGAGTTTAAAACTTTCTCAGTATGAATATTCGATAGTTTATATAAAAGGTAAATTAAATGTTGAAGCAGACATGTTGTCGAGGAACCCGGTATGCCATTATATATCACCCATTTGTCATTTTTTAAATACTGATGAAATTATTAAATACCAAAATTCAGAGAACATTAATGATCCAAAATATATAAAAATTAATGATGTATTAACAGTTAAGAAAAAGAATTTAATTAAAATTGTAGTACCGTTATCTTTGAGAGAAAAATTAATTACAACTGCACATGAACAATTTGGTCACCCAGGTAAAAAAAAGATGTTAAAATTAATTTCTCCAATTTACTACTGGAAAGACATTATATTAGACATTTCAAATTTTGTTAAATGTTGTGAGACATGTCAATTGAATAAAAAGTCTACACACAAAAAAAGTATGGATTATTGCAAGAAGTTCCTGTAGCAGAAGAACCATTTGAAATGATCTCACTAGACACTGTAGGAGGATTTAATTATCATAATTCACAAAAGAAATACCTGCATATTGTTCTGGATCATGCTACCAGATATGCTTGGACATTTCCATCCAAAAGTGTCACTTCTGAAACTTATACAAATTGCTTAAAACAAATTTTTCAATTCAATGCCCAAAACAACTTTTAAGTGATAGAAATGCTGCATTCACTTCATCTAAATTTAAGAAATTCTTAAAACATCATAATATTAGACAATTACTAACTTCAGCAAATAGACCACAATGCAATGGAAAGAATGAAAGAGTTAATCAGACATTAGTAGCAAAATTAAGATGTAAAGTTAATTCAACTACAAAAACTCCTTGGACAAAATTATTAGAACAAGTTACATATGAATACAATAACTCGCCACATGATGTTACTGGCTTTCCACCTGCATATTTAATGTTTGGAACTTTGCCATATGATTCGCCATTACCTAATCAAGTAAAATTAAACTATCCACCTATACAACAAGCTAGACAAATTGCAGTAAACAGAACAATTAAGCATCATAAGATAAATAAACAAAGGTATGATAAACATTATGTTGATGCAAAATTTAAAGTTGGAGATTTAGTCTTATATCAAAATTTGTCATACCCTAATTCAAGTAAACTTCAATCTCCTTATAATGGTCCTTTTAAAGTTGTCAGGAAACTCTCAAATGTTACTTATGAAATAGATAAACCAAATCAATATACAGGAAAATTAACAGATATTGTTCATTCTACAAGATTAAAACCATTTCATTCAAAATCCAATTTCCAATTATGCTAAATTCTTATTTATATTTGTTATAGAGTTTGTTTTCTCAAACATTGGGGGGAAGAAGAAGTGCATTGTAATTTTAAAAGAAGTGCATTGTTATTAAAATAATAATAATAAAAGTTGTGTTTAAAATTTGAATTTAAGACTTGTTTACATTATGAAAATCAAAATTTAATGTAATTGAATTTGTATTGTATCTTTATTCATAATGAACATATTATTGAAGACTATTTTAAAAAAAAAAAAAAAAATAACTGAATTATGGACTGTATGAAAACATTGTGATGAGGTCATTTTACGATACATTGTGTTATAATAATTTCACTGTGATTATTTGTGATAAGTATATTCTGAAAGTTAAAATATAGTATGTGATGTTATGAAGATTTTATTATGGTTGTATGTTTTTAAAATGAGTAGAGATTCTAATAATAAACAAAAGAACTGTGAGATAAACAATAATTGGATGAGGAACATTGAACTATGATTTTTTCCAAGACAGGACTGTGAAACATTACATTGATTGAACTTTTACCTGTACTTGATATATCTGAAATACCCTTATTTTTCTTTGCATTTTATATTTCTAGTGATATTTTGATATAATGTTGATGTCGTGTTTATTTTGATAAATTTCTGTGTTATAGTTATGTAATCTTTTCTTTTTTGGGAGCTCCTAAAATCATGTTGCTGTTAGTTACTCCATGTATGTCTTTTTTTTATGTATTTACTTTACCATTATTCCTAAACTCATTTTGCTATTACTTATTTTATATCTATTCTTTGTATGTACTTACTTTACCATTATTCCTAAAATCATGTTATTTACTCTATACCTATTCTTTCTATGTATTTATGTACTCATTATATTCCAACATTCAATACCATTTTGAAGTACTTGTAACTTTTCAACATTTATCACTTTATTAACATTGTTTACTATTGGTGCACATTTAGTGAGAATTTCACTTGATCTTATGTTATGTTGTTTAGTACTACTATATTTTTGAATGTGAATTATCTTTCTTATGTTGTTTTTTTATTAACCTCATTATTATTATAGTCATAGTGGAAGTATTAGATGTGATATTTTTCAGAAAACAATTCTATGTAACACAAAGTTTTATACCAAATTTTTGATACTTTGTTATTCATTATTGCTATTTTTTTTGTACATGTTAGGATTCAACAGCCCACTCTTTTACACAATTATTATATCTTCTAGATTTTTATTACATTTTGGGAATTTGATATAATTGAAATATAATTTTTTTTTCCCTGGGGACTTGCCAGTCAGAAATGGCCAATCTGGCTGTGCCAGACTTCAGCGGAGGGGGGGAAATTTGTCAGGTTTGAAAAGTTTAGGTTCAAAATTAAGGAAGTAATAAATGAAAATAGAGCGAACTCTTTACCATCGCGTAAGGATTTATGAGTAAACAAGCCTGTTAAAAGGAGCAACGAGCGCTGACGAAGGCGAACGCATACTAGGAAGGACTTGGCTGGTGTCTCCTCGCTGCAATGTTGTATTTGGTAACGCCCGGTTGCGCGGCAAAAGGTCCGCCATGTTAGATCATATATGATGAAAGCGTAATAAAGGAATATTGTGAAGATGATGCCCTCTTTATTTTACCAGCAGGCCTGGGGCCTGACATATATATATATATATATATAATGAAATTAGATTCAAAAATTAAATTCCCTATCTAGCACTTAACTCATACTTTCCATTTCATCTTCAAGTATCAAAATAATCCCCCATTTATTTCTTCCGAACATATGGCCTAGCCAATAAATATGTCTAATTCCAGATCGTTAGATTTAATAGCCCTATATGTCGTCAATACTCGTCGCATCTGTGTTTTCCACTTAAAACACCCCGTGGCGTACTTTTTACTCTCTGCTCATAGCGTCAGTAGAGATGTAGAAATGATTGAATAAAGTTCCTTTTTAAAATTAAGTCTGATTCTGATTCCAAACATTTCATATATATATATATATATATATATACATAGATGAAACTAAAGAAGTTTTACTTCAGTCGTGTTTTGTAATGCACACTCGTTTTATTCTCGGTGCTTCCATTTTAATGTCTCTGCAGATGAATTTTATTAATTATATGTAGCTCATTTCTGACACTTACCTTGATTTTCGCAAAAAAAACTCAGATTTGACTTCATCCAAAAATTAAAACTGGGAGGAATTAAAAAAGTGTCAAATTTTCTGAGATATTTTCGTATTATAAATATTAATCTATAAAATTGAAATAAGAAACAAAGATGAGCAAAATTGTATTAGGGGAAAGGAGACATGCTACATTTGGCCAAACTGTTGTGTTTATGAATTGTAGTGTCCGTTTGTTTTCCCCTTTCGAATGATAATTTTCATTGTGATTTATGTATGGATTTTATGATATAAAGTTTTATAGAAATCCTATCACTTCAACACTTACGCTTTATAATACAAGTTTTGCTTATTTCTTAGGGATGGAAGCCTTTTTTCCCTATAGATACAAAATATTTTTTACGCAAATTCTTTACGCCTGCTCTTGAGAAACGTATATATCATCTAAACGCATAACTAAATGTGTATTAACATTTTGTATAAATAAACTGCTTTGTAAAATATTTTTTTTTTAATTTTGGTGATCGTCTTACTTTTTACTGTTTTAAGTAACATTTGGATACATGCGTACTTTACAATAACGATATTTTTATTAGCTCTTTTAATATTCACTTAACATTTTTTTTAATGTTTTTGATTAATTCCTTTTAAAAATAGTTAAAATAGTATTAGTAGATGATAGAAAATCTTAAGCTGGCTTGAATTATATTTATGTGAGTAACCTTTCACAAATATTTTAAATACAAATATTTACGTAGATTTCCTATTACATTCTTATGTGCTTTAAAAATTATTTTTTTTAAATTTGGCTTAATACGTTTAAAGTACTTTTCATGAAGGTGTTTAACAAAGCAGTTGCTTATTTTTCTAGAACGTTTGATGCTATTTATACGTACATATTTTTCTTCAAACTTTTTCGAATGAAAGTTTTAATTTAATCGGTTTATAGAAGATAATCTTTGTGCTACTTCAAAGGGTGACGTTGATGAACAATAAATCTCATTAATACTGTTTGTGTGACACAATTCCTTGAAGTATAGCACCATCAAAAGTCAATTAATCTTATGTATAAAAGTTTGATTGTCATCTTAACGATAAAACTTATCGAACGCGAAAGATAAATTTACTTTGGACCTCCAAAATGTTGTATAAACATTACAGATTGGAATCTGGAATAAGGAGATTATCTACATCTCCTATTAACTACGGTTGCATCAAGGTTTGTTCTATTATCTCCTCAGCAAAGGTTATCTGTTGACGAGATAATTTTACACTGAATAACTATATCATGGTTGTATTACATAATGTATATATATATATATATACATTCAAGAACATCTAGAAATTTATATTTGGTTGCATACAGAATGATTATCCCATCGACTTCTTGAGAAAATACATAGATCAATAATATTTCTTAAAAATATTTTTAAACTCATAAAATTGGCAAATTTGTAAAGAATTACAATGGACTTTAGGAAATACACAAATCCACCACACAACATTAGGTCCACAAAGTCAGCTTGTTAGTGGTCCAGCTGTGAAAAATATGGGCATTCTCCACACACACACAGGATACATTTTAATACACACAGAGACCAATATTTAAATGACTACACTTTAAAATTATTTATGAGCAATCAAAAAACTTTTTTGCATTCAATCAGGTTTGCATCTAATACCAAATAGTTAAACTCTAATGTGAGAATATGGATCATTTGGATTGATATGACATTATTGGAAGTTATGAGAAATATAGGAGTGGTGATTGTTCTAAGAAATAGGAGAAATCGTTCAGAAATTGATAATTGAAGTAATGATAGGATGATCTTGGGTGAGTTTTTGATAATGTACGATATTCATTTGTGAATATACTGGGTTTTTAATTTGAACTTTCAGATTTTAAATATTTTTTCTTCCTATACGACTATTTTAAAGATGGGTGCTTCATCTTTGGTGTTCAATGGTTCAATTGTATTGTGCACTTAATTGTTTTAGAGTTTTAAAACATTAATATTATAATACCTTTCAGAATGCGATGGCGAATAGTTTAATTTTTTAAGTATTAATTTTTTAAATTTTAAATTTTTGAGAAATGGATTTTTCCCGATTAACTTACCAATTTGCAACAGGGTGAAGGTTGGCGCCATCAAACTAGTTTAACCCCAATTATCGATCTTAAGTCTGAGGATGCACTTGGATATTTTATAAATTTTTATTTTACAAAATTTTTAATTTTGTTTGAAAACGCTGGTATTTTACTTTCTATATTCGCCATTGATATTTTGAAATGAGATTTAGTATTACAAAATTCATAAAATTTCAATATTGTAATTTATATATATATATATATATATATATAAATGTATGTATATATATATGTGTCTATATATGTATATATATATGTATATATATGTATATATATATATATATATATATATATGTATATATATATGTATATATATATATAAATGTATGTATATATATATATATATATATATATATATATATATATATATATGTATGTATATATATATATGTATATATATATGTATATATATGTATATATATATATATAAATATATATATATATATATATATATATATATATATATATATATATATATAATCCGAATCAATTTGGACCGGACACCGTTCGGACAGGCGAAAACCGAATGTGATCGATGCAGTAATTGAAACCGGACACTATACAAATATTGGCAATCATCACATGCGGGAAATGTACTTGAGGGGAAAAAATGCACAGGTGCAAAATGTCACAATTTTATCTTTATTGTGGAAAATAATTACTTAGTTTTCACTGTACCATTGTACTCGATCGTTTTTTAGTTGCAAGGTGTCTGATTCTCTTGAGCATCAGTAGTTGTGTTGGACATCACTCTGATTGTTGTTCGTACCACTCTATAGCTGTCTGCATTTGATAGACTCTTGCTAGTTTCTTTGTTGTTGTTGTCCTCTACTATATCCGTTTCATCGTCTGCAGGGTCGGATTCTTCTTGCACGGAAGTCACCATCGTCTCCTCATTTCGTTTTGAATTAAAATCCAAAGCAGATCAAACTCAACAAAAGGGCACGTATACATCCCCTTACTTGAAAACAAACTGACCTAATATTCCGCGCAGATGTTTACCAAATCACACAACTAAAATTCTCCAAATATCCCTGACCATGGAATGTCGCGTCACTTTTGGCCTCACGCGAAACAACTGTTGATCATTTCACTGTTTGAAAACATATTCATACACAGTACATGCAGTTGACAAAAAAATAACTGGTCCGGATATTTGACGCTCCGGATATATACCGTTCGAAAAAACGACGTTCAACTGTAGTAAAACCTACGATTCTTATAATATGCTGATGTTCTGAAACATAACAATGCACGCACTTAGTTGGATTTTTAAAAAAGTGCTGGATTTTGAAGTAAATAATGCTTCAATAAAAAACGCAAATACTTATTGTAAGTTACATGATCGCACATGAATGTTTGTTAGTAGTATTTTAAAAGGAAAAGTTTTGACAACAGAAGCCTGATATTTTCGCACTTTGTTCATTTCTAATACTTAATAACCTTTGTGGATTTTTTTTAACTATTGTTGAAGTTTGAAATCAGATTAAACAATTAGCCACGAACATCGCATCAGGATATTTTTGGAACTAGGCAACCTTAAGTGCTGATAGTTAGAGATTCCAATGCAATGGTTACCATAGGGTATAGCTTATGTAAATGTTGAAGGAAACTAGTTTTATGCAGACAAAATTTATCAAGGTTTCTCAAAAGCTATGAGTTGAGTTGAGTTAATATTAACGTCGCACTGTTCAGCTACACGAGGGCTTTTGGCGACGGACCACGTAATTTTGAACCATGGTCAAGTGACGTGGACGACACCTGAGCTGGCACCCCCCTCTCCTAACTACCACACCACACCAACGGGAGGACGTTTCAGCTCTCGACAGATTTAACGTGCATCGCTTCTCAAAAGCTATGGAGATCCACAAAGATATGTAAGTGTCCATTGGAGCAAAATATAACATGAATGCAACTTAACAGTCGTAAAATGTATGTAGTTTTTCCCCTCGAATTTAATATGTTACGTTTTTCCGAAGACTACATGAAAAATGTATCAAGGAAAACCTGCTGTTAGCGAATCACTCAAATTGTGCATTGAATTATCACGATATAGAAGAAATATCAGCATTGGATCTAGGACCAGTGGGGGTGACTTTTCTTCACTGGTGAGCCCATATCTTCTAATGCAGTGTTTCTCAAACTTTAGGGCGCGCCCCCTAGGGGGTGTAATAACTCTACTTGGGGGTGCGAGCATATTGAAAAATCGAAAAGAAAAGATTATTTTAAAAAATTCTAATTTAATGAAAGGTAAACAAACAAAATACATTTTGACATTAAAAAATAAAATGCTCATTTACACTGATATGATACATTTATAAAACTATACACTTGTAATCACTTATAATACTGCACTATGTATTTCATAACTAAACAATTCAAGATCAAGATTAATAATTAACAGTGACATCATGGGCTTGTCATAAAAATATATACACAACATATTGATAATTTGTACGGTTTATAAATAATCCCTCAACTGCCGATTAAAAGTTACGTGATTTGCTCCCAAATGTCACCGTTTTACTCGTAGGCGTACTTATGTGATATATTGAGGGGGATTAATCAGCAAAAATCCTCTGAAATAAGTAAATTCTCAAACAATGCAAAGGTTCTTTTATTTCATTACAAATTCACATTTTATTGCATTTTGGAATAATTTTATGGATATCAGTACACAGAAAAGATCGTACTCCGCAAAGACGTATATATACCTCCAGGACAATTAATTTGGCTGAACGACACATTTATATACGCCGTTGGCACTTAAGAGGTTAAAGTCGTATTGTATCTTTGACGTCAAAGTATAGTATTATTAAGTTAAATACATTGTTATTGTATGGAGGGAGAGGGGGCGATGAAAATTATTATTGAATATTGGGTCGCATATATTGAAACTTTGAGAAGCACTGTTGTAAAGTAACAAGACCTGGGAAGAAATGGAACATTATGTAAGCAAAAGGTTATAGTCTCAGTATGTTGAACGAGTATCCGAACTTCCATCTCCATGACAGAGACTTTGGGACAGTTGTAAGGCATAGTGAAGAATTCTTAGAGCTCTATGCTTCTCCCTTTCAAGTAAGCAATTTCCCCTGCTTACATTTATTATTGATGAGAACAATCATCAGAATATAACGCTAGTGGCCAACGAATTTCTGTACAGTGAAGGTATTATCGGAATGATCAGCTAGCCAATTATCTATATTTTACACTATAGAACATAATTCCGATGCTCTTTGGAGAACTATTGCAACTTAATTTATGTGTGTACCCCCCATAGCCATTCACAACCTGAAAACCTCTTTGTTGTAAAAAACTGACAATCACAAATATTCATAAACTGTCTTTTATTCAGTATCGCTTCCATGTATGTAATTTGCACAGGTGGATATTAGGGATCCTTTATTTTTACAAATACGACCTTAGCCCACTAGGCCATTATTCTCTATCTAACATCCCAATACTTAAGAAAAATAGAGCTGAAAGACAGTAATACAGCGTATTCGTTGATATGGTCCTTATTCATGGACTCTCCAGAGTCACAAGAGTACAGGTTTAAGTGTCCTTTAGTTGAATTTTATAAAGATGGGCCTTAAAACAGTCTTTAGCAGTCAAAAGTTGACATAACGGCATGGCTACAGGAAGAGGAAAATTTTGATTGTCTTACTTTGAACCAGTGAGACACTTCCAGGTAATCCTTTTAGCTTCTTTTGATAGGTAGAAGGCAAATTCCTCTTAAATTCTAATTTAAGTAGAAGTTTTTAGAATTAGAAATCATATATGATTAATAGTAGTTTGAAGAATAGTCATTCTCTTCTTTGACAGGAAATTAGCTCTTTAATTTAACCGATGTCACAATGAGCAGGAATTCAATGCAAGACAACTGAGTTCGCCAGAGTGTTGATAACCTTTACGCATTCATAGCTTCAGTAGAAAGTGAAAACTTTATTGGTGGAAATTGCCTGCAAAGAGATATTGCTATCAGACAAAATAACAGCCCGTGGAAAATAACATTTCCGAGCACTTAATTGGATCAAAGCAAAAAATACCGCATCAACTTCGAGCTCAAAATTGGTAGTATTTCTTCATATTGCCTTATATAATGCAGTAGGGCAGCGTTTCTCAAACTGAGGGGCGCGCCCCATTAGGGGGCGTGATACCTCTACGAGAAGGGTGCAAGCATATTGATAAGTCAAAAAAAGGAGATTGTTTAAAAAAAATTTTAACTTACTGAAAGTAAACAAACAAAATGCATTCTGACATAATAAAAAATAAAACACGCATTTACACTGATATAACTTATAAATGTATCAGTACTGTACAATGTACACTGGTGTGCAAAAATTCAGGACGAGACATTTTTTTCAATATAACTTTGTACAAAAGCTTTCCAAATCAACACATTTAATACCGTAAGATCCCCAATACGTAAGGACATGTGTAATGTAAGCAACACTTACTAAAAGAGAAATCAGAGGGATAAAAAGAAGCTTGATTGAAAAAGTAGCATGTGGCGCAATGCGACTGAAGGCCGAAACATCCCTGTGATGGGTGTCCATCAAGAAACATCCGGTCTTTAGTAGGGGATATGATCTCCCCTGACTGCTAGGCAGGTTTCACAGCGTCTGCCCATGCTGAGAATGAGGGTGTCAATGAGTTGTTAAGGCATTGCTGAACATTCGTCTTGCAGCGCCAATCGAAGCTCCCGAATCGTTACTGGTAGTAAGGTACGATCTGCCAAGAGTCTGCCTAGAAAATCCCATACATGCTCGATGGGATTGAGATCCGGAGATCGTGCCGGCCAATCCATACGTTCAATATCCTCACTCTTTAAGAGCTGTTCGGCAACTACTGTGTGATGACATGGTGTATTGTCGTCCAAGAAAAGGAACTGCAGACCATAGCGCCTCTAAAAAGACGCACATATGGAAGAAGAATCTCGTTACAATAAAGGGTCCCGTTGACTGAACCTGCGTCTAAGATGTGAAGGTCTGTACGACTACCAAGCATGATGCCTCCCCAAACGAGAACACCGCGACCTCCATACCTGTCTTTTCCAATGATGTTCGAGGGATGATTGCGGCTTCTCCGCTCTCTCCAGATGAGTATGCGATGAGTATCGCTACTCAAACTGAATCTGCTCTCATCTGTAAAGAGTACTCGTCCCCATTCATTGTCTCCCTAATTTCGGTGTTCCCGGCACCACAAAGAACGCCTTCTCCGATGGGCAGGCGTTAAAGGTACACACCATACAGGGCGTCGTGCAAACAGACCACCACCGTGCAGTCTTCTGGCCACGGTAAAACGCGATATCGGTCGTCCAGTCGCCTGCGTCGTGTGTCTAGCGATTTCTGCCGCCCTTTTTTTCTGGCATGTAAGACAATATACCGGTCATCTGCGGGTGTGGTTCCTCGTGGACGACCACTACTGAACCCCCGGATAGCTGTTCCTGCAGTTTGAAATTGTCTCCAAAGTCGTGAAACGATGCTGTGAGCAATTCCGAACTCTGCAGCCACACTTGTCACACTGCGGCCTTCCTCCAACTTCTCCCAATGATTCGACCTCGGGTAAAATCATCCAGATGTCGTCTAACAGATTGATTATTCGCCATTTCTTGCTGAGGCAGCAACTCGGTGTGATTTTAACTGCTATACGGCGTGCAATCTCTTTGCCAGAAATACTGATCTTACACCGACAACATGCTTTATACTACTCAGACACTCCCCCATTACGTCTACCTGCATATCTGCGCATGTGCTACCGTACATCACCTTACTTAATCTCCTGATTGGTCTTTCTGTCCGCTCTGCCTCTTCGTTCAGCTGATATGCTAATTTTTCGACTTCGTCCTTAATTTTTGCACACCTGTGTATTTTATATGATTAATTTAACAATACTAAGTTAAGAACAACATTAATAATTGCCAATGACCCCATGGGCTTGTCATGTATCAAATTTAGCCCTCCCTTACCTTGATAATCTGTAACACTTGAAAATTAATCATTTAAGGGGCGTTTAAAAGTTACGCGATTCACTCCCCTACGCCACCGAGAAAGGAATAAATAAGCAAATCCTCTGAAATTAGTAAATCCTTCGCAGACACTCTCAATGTCATTTTTTTGCACTCATAAGCATATGGAATATTTTTCTGGATGGCAGTGCACCGAAAATATCGTACTTCGGAAAGGTGTATATATACGTCCGGTCAATTAACACTTTGGCTTAGCGAGATGTTTATATTCGCTGGTGTCACTTAAGAGGTTAAAGTTGTATATTGTAGCTTTAGCGTCAAAGTATAGCATTCTTGAATTAAAGGCATTGTTATTGCATGGAAGGAGCGAGATGAAAATTATGATTGAATATTGGGAAGCAAACGTTCAAACTTTGAGAAGCACTGCAGTAGGAAATCATAAACTCGTTTTGTTATTCACTCTAACATACAGTTCTATCTTTTTCTCTAACATCTTAGAAATATATTACCTGATTCTATTAAATCATCTTCTGTATTTTTGCAAACAATCACCCAATGATGATAATTATCTTACTTTTGAATACATGAGTGTATTGGAATCTCAATATATGGAAATAATGAAAAGCTATGCATGCATTAAATTTTGAAAATTATTTTTTTCCCTTTGAATGTTAAGGTGAAATGTTAAATGTAAAAAGTAAGGGCATGGGAAAAAGATACTTGAAGTTTTAATTAAGATCCATATTTTTAAAGTAAATTAAAAAAAATAATAATTTTATGTTAACGAACTAAAAAGTGTAGTAAGAAAAAGAGATTTCTCTATGATTTAAAGTTATAAAATATTTTGATGGGGATATAAGCTATTTTACTATTCTTTTTTTCACTACATATGGATTTCATTAAATCAGTTTTAAATTGAATTGACGTATTAATAAGTTTCTTATTAATTCATAGAAAAGTAATCAGGATAAAAGTATTTGCATATTCAATTTATATTTAAAAATGTTTTGAAAAATATAAAGAACTGCATCCAATAAATATATATAAATACAAAAATCTCTCTCTAATTCAATATTTAGCTACAAGACGAATATTTTATTTTTTATGCAATAGTTTTTTTTTTCTTTTTTACTTTTAGGGTATGTTGCTATTTAAAACATTTTACAGAATCTATCTTTAATTACATATTAAAAAGATGTCCATTCTTAATCATAATTTTTTTCTGTGTTTAGTTGCACAAACATATTGAATTACATAAATGAATTTAAGATAGTTAATAATAATTAAATACTTTATAATCAAATAAGAAATTTGTAATCTTATATTGAAGAACACGATGCATTACTAAGACATAAATTCCATATTTATTTATTTTCCTTTATTTTTTACTTGCTTTTATTCTGGAAGTATGTATGAATATCTTTTGAATTATTACACTTACACTATTATTACATGGATATTATGACACTTGTACGCATAATTTATATTTTACGTAAGAAATCTTTTTGACTATTTATATAAAGATTTATTTATTGTAGATGTACACTTAATTTCAAGATTATTTTTCCTTGATTAAATGAGACATATTAAAACGGAAATTAAATCTTGCGAACTTCATCGAAATCAATTAAAAACGTCGATTATAATTTTTATATTAATTTAAATTTGTTTTACTTAATCATCATATTTGTTAATTAACATATTGTTACAAAAATTAATACATCACATTTGACTTAAAGCAGACAAATATATGGATAATTACTAACGGATTAACCCCGACAATGTGTACAGATTATAACGGAAATAAAAACAAAGAAACTGAATGTGAACGTTACCCTTCCGTAAAAATATTAAAAAAATCTATATTTAAATATAATTTATTAGAAACATATCATTTTCACGGCCATATTACTTTAAAATGCAATTTTTTTCTGTAAACATTGGTAAGGAAAAAGTACTAGGAAAATATCACAATACTAGATTTCAATATCTATATATATAAAGGAGAAAAGCGACTCCCTCACTCACTGACTGACAGACTAATCACGATATCTCCGGAACTATTAAACCTACAAACTTGAAATTTGGTAGGTAGGTTCCCTTCATGATGTAGACGTCAGCTAAGAATGATTTTGCAAAGTTCGAACCCCAAGGGGCGTTACGAGGGTTTAAGGGGCGTTATAGATAATTATTTCCTTTACTAAACTATTAGATCAGTGCTTCTCAAACTTTCAATACTGGCGCCCCCCTTTTCGATCACAATTTTTATCGCGCCCCCCTTATACATTAATAATGTACTGAATGCAATAATAATGAATTTTGATGCTAAAACTACAATAGGCGATCTTATTTATAAATCTTACAAATTAGTAACATAAGTATTAAATTTTGTATACTACTTTTAAGTAATAAATAAATAAAATAATAGGATAATTATTATGTGTGTTATTTTTCCTTTCTCCAATTTTTAAATTGAACATATTGCAAAATGCGGTGGCTGCTTGGAAGACAAAATATAGATATCTGCTAAATATAGAAAAAGAACTCAGAGGGTCAATTTCTAATCACAAGCATTCCTTATAAAAACTTTGCTTTGCAAGACAAGCCCATGGAAGTCGTTAATACTTATTAAACTTGTTCTTAATTTAGTATTAATTACTTAGTTATAAACTACTATGAAGCACTGATACATTAAAAGTATACCGGCTGAAGTACCCGCTTGCACGAGTTCATTTATAAGAAAATAAAACATTATTGAAATAATAGCTGAATTTTATAAGGAGAGTAAAGCCAAGTGCACGACAATGTTTACAAAAATGTAAAAGGATTTTTTTTAAATGATTGCTCAAAGTATAATTAATTTAAAGTGAACTATAATTTTAAGCTTTACAGAATTATCATTGCGCGCGCGCCTATAAATTATATCAGATTAAAAGTGCATTTTTTATTATGCCTGAAAGCATTTTGTTTTAATTCATTCCAGTAAATTAAATGTTTTTAAATCTTTTATTTTCGATGTGCTCGCGCCCCCCTCGTAAGGATATCGCGCCCCCCTAGGGGGGGCGCGCCCCACAGTTTGAGAAACACTGTATTAGATGTAAAGTCGTGAAACTTGGTACACAGATTTCTTTCATAAAGTAGAGATTCCCTACATAATAATTTTTACAAAAATCGATTTCCAAGGGGCGTTGAGGGCGCTTAAGGGGAGTTATACGTAATTATTTCCATTTTTAAACTATTAGACGTACAGTCTTGAAATTTGGTATATAAGCGGATTCCTTTCATAGAGTACTAATCCCCTACCGAATGGGTTTTGTAAAAATCGACTCCCAAGTGGCGTTGTAGAGAATTAAGTGGCGTTATAGGCAATTAACTCCTTTTTTAAACGATTAGACGTAAAATCTAGAAATTGAGTATAAGCAGATTTCATTCACTGAGTAGACATCTGTCATAAGATGGGCTTTGTGAAAATCGTTTCCTAAGTGGCGTTGCGGGGGCTTAAGGGGCGTTATAGATAATTATTTCCATTTTTAAACTATTAGATGCACAGTCTTGAAATTAGGTAAGTTGATTCCTTTAAGTACTCTGCAAAATGGGTTTTGTCAAAATCGACTCCCAAGTGACGTTGTAGAGTATTAGATGGCGTTACAGGCAATTAACTCCTTTTTTAAACTATTAGACGTAAAATCTCGAAATTTAGTAAGCTGATTCCATTCATTAAGTAGAGATCCGCTATAAGATGGGTTTTGGAAAAATCGTTTCCTAAGTGGCGTTGCGGGGGCTTAAGAGGCGTTATACATAAATATTTCCATTTCTAAACTATTAGACGTACACTCTTGAAATTTGATAAGCGGATCCCTTTCATAAAGTACAGATCCCCTACAGAACGGGTTTTGTGAAAATCGACCCCAAGTGGCGTTGTGGAGAATTAAGGGGCGTTATAGGCAATTAACTCCTTTTTTTAAACTATTAGACGTAAAATCTTTAAATTGAGTTAGCAGATTCCATTCACTGAGTAGTGATCTGTCATAAGATGGGTTTTGTGTAAATCGTTTCCTAAGTGGCGTTGCGGAGACTTAAGGGGCGTTATATAGATAATTATTTCCATTTTTAAACTATTAGACGTACAGTCTTAAAATTTGGTATATAAGCTAATTCCTTTCATGGTGTAGAGATCCGCTACAAAATAGTTTGGGGGAAAATTGATTCTTAAGGGTCACTGAGGGTGATTAAGGGGTGTAATAGATAAATATTTCCGCGTTTCAACTATTAGAACCACCTGCTTGAAAATTAGAAGGTATGTTCCGTTAATGGAATAAAGTTCCTTTTACAAAGAGTTTTGCGAAAACGGACCCCCAAAGGAGTGGGTTTGCGATGGATTAAGGCATGTTATAGAAAAATTCCTGTTTTTGAATTTAACTCACTTACTTGAAATTTGTTGAGCACTTTTCTTTAGTTGAATAGAGTTCCACTAAGAATGGATTTTACGGAAATCAACTCCAGGGTTAAGCGGGTAAAGTTATTGGGGCGTATTTATAGACAAAATTCCCGTTTTTGAACTGCTAAGACTATAATAATAAAATTTGGTTTGCATGTCTCTTTTGTTGAATTGGAATCCGCTAAGTATGCTGTCAACGAGGTATTGATGATAAAAATTCCGTTTTTGCTCTGTTAGATTAAGACTTGAAATTCAGCACGCATGTTTATTTTATGGAGTAGAGATCCACTGAAAGTTGCTTTGGTGGAAATCCACTTGATTATTAGGTTAAGTGAGTGAAAAAAATCTTTCTACTTCGATTTTAGTACATAAATAGAAATTAGGTATTATAATTTATGATCTTTTTATATCAAGGGGTGAGAGTGTAACAGCTATAAATATATTTTTCAATACAATCGAATTCTTATTGCTAGATATCAATAATTAATATATATGTAAACAGTATACATATATGCAACATCATGAAATACCCAGTGAAGCGGGTGGGCAACGGCTATATATATATATATATATATATATATATATATATATATATATATATATATATATATATATATATTTACATATATGTATATATATATATATATATATATGTAAATATATATATATATATATATATATATATGTATATATATATATATATATATATATATATATATATATATATATATATATATATATTTTTGAATTCTGCTATAAATTTTAAATTTTATAAAATATTTTGATTTCCCTTCATAACACAATAACAAATAAACTATTAGAATTTATTTCAAATATACTCTGTAAAAAAGGTACTGCTTGATTTGAATGTTTAGAGTATTGGAATAACCTTATTATTCCAGCTATTTTGTAATAAAATCTAGAAAGCAATAATGCCAAACTTCAAAAAATAAACAATATAATGGAAACTCTGATAAGTGCACATAGGTGAAATTTTTGCATGTGTGTAAGTAATAGATTTGAAGTGAAACCAGGTTCTTTTTTTAAAAAAAAATATTACGGTTTAAGTTCGTTACACATTTTGGAAAGCAGATAATTAAAGATCTATCAAAAGGTGTATTACAGTTAAAGAAACTATTGTATGGTCATCGAATTAGTCTGAATTTTTTTAAAAATATTAAAAAGCCGAAATGGAAAACAATACATGCCAAAGATAATGCTACTATCGACCGAAATGATCTTTTTTATATTGCAAATTAAATTTGATACACATTAGCAAAATTCCTTAAATTTGATAAGAACATTATGTTTATTCATTTGTTACTTGCTTGCTTATCGCTTTGAATAAAATATCAATTTATTTGTAAAAAAATGATTTTACAGATTTTTTAAATGAGATTTATTAATAATAAAGAAGTGACTAAGCAAATAAGTCAATTCCTACTTAGGTCATCAAAGAAAGGTTTTATTGTAAATAATTTTTATTAAATAGTTACAATTAATATAAATATGTACATACATATGACAGAAGAACAATACTAAGTGGCAAAACATAAAGCGGTTTTCCTTTTCAGATTCTATATTGGCTGTTGGGCTATAATTTTTATTTTTTGTTACTATTCATTCATTCGTTAAATTTAATTATTCTTATAAAATTGTATAGCAAAAAGAAATCGCATTTTTAGAAATTAGGCCACCTCAGGTGAGATTCTAACCCACGACGTTTGGGTTAGAAGTCCAACGTCCTATTTATTTCCCTACGGGGACATACGGAACCATTTTTCTTTCTATATTTGTAGTTGTACTATTATTTTTGTTTCCTACTACTTATTCTTTAATTAAACATAATTAATTAATTAATATTTGAAAAAAACTGTATTAACACCAAGTGCCATCCACTACAAGTTAAAAAAAAGGAATTTAAACTAGAGTGGATGAATAAAATGTATTTTATGGACGAGTGAAAGTTGAACAATATATATATATATATATATATATATATATATATATATATATATATATCAGGAGAGTGAACTATAATATCAGAAATAGAAAAAGATGAAAACACTATTTCTCTTTCGATTTCTTTGCTAACACATGTTGCAATAATTCACGAAAAACCCAGTCAAGATGCAGAATACTTTAATCATAATCTTAATAAAATATGATTAAAAACATCTTTGACATGTTTAAGTCAATAATTTACTTAATTTTCTGCAATTTTTTAACATTTTTTTAATTGTTATATTAAAAAAACAGGGTAGGGGAAAAAAGCGAAATATTTTACTACTTTTTTTTTACTTTACGTTTAAGCATGGGGTACATACACACATTCCAGATGATCGTAAAAGTAAGGGAAATTGCTGCAACTCCTCTCTTATAAGAAACATAAAATAGAATGCTATTCGTTGGGTTAAGATAAAAAGAGGATATATGATATGCTTACGAAACCAAAATAACAGCAAGGAAGGAGAAAGTGAGTGATGATAAACTTGAGAAATCTTCTGTAAAAGATCTTATATTAACTGATATCTTAAAGTTTTTATATTTTCTTGATTTACTTTTCGATTGTTTTCCTTTTTTTAAGTTTTGTAGGGTAACATATTATTTGTTAATATTTATTTTATTTTAAAATATATGTCTACCTACATGCATGAATATCTATATCAAGCATGAAGGTGGGGTGTGGAAGTTTCCTTTTCTAAACATGTTGCAGTGATGTTCGCAGATAGAGGAGGGGCATTAGATGTTTCGGTGGAAGGGGTGGAGTGGGATATTTGTGTTTCTGCTCATCTCAGTCTCAGACAAGTTCTGATCGAGGAAGCAGAGTGTTTTTGCCGTGGAGGCGTATTTTTTGAACAGCTGTCTAGTTTTGAAGTGCAACGTGTCTTTTGTCGTTCCTCCACGAGGTTGTGTTCCCCTTGATCGGAAATGTGTTTTAATGAGAATGAATGTTTTCCGAGCAACGTAGAACGTCTCCAAAGAAAGGAAAGGACTTCCAAAGACCGTTAGAATACCTGGTAATATAGAAAAGAGTTCGTGTGTCAATTCAGACAATGTGAAAATGATTCAACAATTCTTCTCAACCGCTCTCCAAGAAAGGGATGATAACGTGTAGTTACAACAAGATGGGACCACATTGCACATCTCTAGGGTTTCCATGGGTATTTGAAACAAAAAGATTATCCTTCTCTTAATAACTGATCTTCTTGTGAGTGGACGTAAACCGGCCTGCGTGATCACCTGATTTACCGGGTCTTATTTCAAGTATGTGGTTCGCAAATATCACTTCAAAATCCTGGAAGACATGGAACAACATACGAGCCGAAAATGACAATATTCTTGTAGATATGCTTGAAAAAGTGGCTCAAACTTTTCAAAACTAGCTACATCAGTGTATTGATAATGGAAGGGAGGGGGGCGCCATTTAGCATACATTGTTTTTAAAGTTGCGTAAATTCAAAATTTCAATGTTGTGTGAAAGGCGGAAAATATCAAGCAAGTCGAATGAAGCATGTAGTGTGTTTCATTGCATTTTCAAAAAAAAGGAAGTTCCCACGCCACACCCTCTATTAAAGGGAAGTGTTTAAATTAAACTGGTAATGACAGTTAGAGGGCGGTAATTCAAGTTATTTTGAACGGATCTGGCCTAATATTCAAATATAAGTTAAGAAGTACGGATTGATTTTCAAATATAAGTTACACCGACAAGGCTAATGTATGAAAAGATAATTTGGATTTTTGACAACAGAGGGCTATTTTATTTACACATAAAGAAAGTTCAAAAGTCAAGGGTCGTCTTGGTAATCTACTGGTTATAATCAGAAGCTCATGATTAGCATGTTAAACCGTTCAGGACCATGATCACATATATGTGGTCACGCGTTTCTCCCTCCACGGTATCATAGATGTGATTGAGCTTTCCCTGCTCGTAGATCAGAGTTTCTCAAACTTTCAATACTGGCGACCCAATTTTCAATTATAATTTTTGTCTCGCCTCCCTGTACAACAATAATGTATTTACTGCAATAAAAATGCACTTTGAGAGAGAGACGCTAAAGTTACAATACGATCTTAATTATAAACCGTACAAATTAATACGATAAGTATATTAAATTTTGTGTATATGTAACTTTTAAGTAATATATATATTTTAAGAAAATTAAATAAAATATATATTACCTAGAATTGTGTTATTTTTCTTTCTCTAATTTTTAAATTGGAACAGATCGCAAAATGATGTATTTAATTAAAGATCTATTTCCTTCAGCATTCATTTCTCAAAGTATAAATGTCATTAGAAAAATAGTCTAGTCTATGTCGCTCTCTATCATATCCATCACATCTGGCATTATAGGGTACGTTTGCGTGAGTCTGGGCAACCTATCGGACGTCTGTGCATAAACATGTAAAAATGCTTTTCCTCGTACAATTCCAGTCAGTTTTGGTCGACTCGATACTCCTATAGCTACCGAATCTAGCTTGAATGTACATTCTTTTTAATTTCCACGTTAATTGTAATTCCCGGTAATTAAGTATTTACGGCAGTAGATTAAAACAATATCATACATACATTTTTAAGTCGAAGCAAACATTCGACCATAATAAAGAATCAACAAGTACACAGACGAACGATCATGCTTCCGAAAATTAAATCAAGGCGATCTTCTCAAAAATACTTAAATTTTGGATTTACCACTACAGAAGTAAATGATGGAAAAAAAGCCCCAGCTCGATATGTGTTAAAACTTACAAATCTGTAGAACAACATGTGAAAGTTGTTTTAAAACATGTAAAATTATTTAGCTATGTTGGCAAAGAATTTTAAAAAGTATTTTCTGGATGAGGACAGCTTAGTAGAAAGTTACGAGTGGATTAGGGATCTATTTCAAGATACTCCAGAAGGACTCTCAACTTCCGAAGAAGAAATCTTCATAGATTTCACATCCAGTGAAAAATTAAAAGGCAATTTGTAATAAATCGCTCTTTGAATTTGGGGTAGAGGTGGATGAGGAATTATCTGTTCTGAAAACAAAAGCAATTCGTATACTATTACCATTTTCAACATCCTACCTTTTTCAAACCGGATTTTCTGCAGTGGATGCCTTGAAGACAAAATATAGATCTCAGCTAAATATAGAAAAATAACTCTTTAAGTGTAAATTTCTGATATTAAACCTTCCTTTGAAAAACTTTCCTTTATAAGACAAGCCCGTGGAAGTCCGTAATAATTATTAAACTTCTTCTTAATTTAATAATAAGATTGATTGATTGAATATTAACGTCGCACTGTTCAGCTGCACGAGGGCTTTTGACGACGGATGACGTAATTTTGAACCATGGTCAAGTGACGTGGATGACACCTGAGCTGGCACCCCTCTCTCCTAACTATCACACCACACCAACGGGAAAACGTTTCAACTCTCAACAGATTTAACGTGCATCGCTGCCCTACACGGCGGGTCTTTAGAGGTACTGGGCTCGAACTCGTGACAAGGCAAGCCACGGTCCGATACCTATACCATTCGGCTACCGCGGCCAAATTCAGAATTAAGAAATTATTTATAAAATACCTTCTTCAGTACTGATACATCAAACGTATACTGGCTGAAACACCAGCTCTTCGCACGAGTTCATTTTTTAAAAAAACTAAAACATTATTCTTGATATAATAGCTGAACTGTAAGGAGAGTAAAACTGTGTGCACGACATTGTATACAAAAATATAAAATGATTTTTTTTAGATAAATGCTATAATTGTAAATAACTGTTTAAAAGAACTGTAATTTTAAACCTCACACAATTAGCATTTAGAATTAATGTTAAATTATGAAAAAGAATATAAAATTCCGATGAAGTATAATTGTGTTACTTTTTAACATTTAAAGCGAGAAGACTTCAAAATGTTTTAACCCGGGAGCAGGCGCGTACTCGATACTAACATTAATGGTAGTGCGGGGGGACTCAGTCACCCCAATCATTTGTTTAGAATTATTTTTACTGTACACGATACAAATCAGAATTCTAGTGAATATGTTAATTTATAGAAAGTATACTTACCTTCTTTCAAGGACTATTCATTTCTTTGATGATTTGAGAAAAAGTCCAATAAAACTGAACTAAAATGATTCAAATGTACAAGACCATAATAAAGGACGCAAATCAGACACTTTTCAATTATTCTACAGAAATGTTAAACCAATCAATTTTTTTTTTTCCAAATATCGCAAAAACTCAATTATTTACAATTTCCTAAGCGAAAAGCAAACGCATAAAAGATGGGAGGGAACTAATATTGATAATAACCATACCATAAGATTGAAGGTCAATCAAATGATTAGCAAACGTACTATGCAGCCTGGCTGAAAAGTGTGAATCATGACTTCCTTTTCTTTTTCTACAACTAATGTACAGTATTTCAATAATAGTTACAGTGGTGAATTGATTATCTTCTTAGAATTTTTCTCAGGGTCTGTGGGTTTCGTTTTTTCTTTTAACGAGTAATATTTTATGTTAAAACGTAATAAAAAAATCTCTCATTGAGGAAATACAGCAAATAAAACAAAATGCTTTTTTTTCTTTAATTTGGTTTTGGGATCAAAGATAGCTATTTGATGACGGAAAAAAGCCAGATAATAAACATAAATTATGTCAGTGTTGTTGTGTGTATTTTTTTATTATGGACGAAAGCATTTTGTTTTACTTCTCTTTCCGATTATTTTTTTAAAAAAAAATCTTTAAATTTTCGATACGCTCGCGCCCCCCTTGTAGGGTCATCGCGTCCCCCAGGGGGCGTGCCCCACACTTTGAGAAACACTGTCGTAGACCCATGATCACCCAGGTGTGATAAGAGTTAGGAACGTTTTTACATTAATTTTTACAAGCATTAGATGGCGGTTAAAAATCGTTGTTTTTTAAATAATGTTTTATAAATCTTTGAACTTCAATATGTGCTTTCGGCATCGTGTTCATTTAAAATTAGATCCGAGATATTTATGAATATAAGCAATTGCTCATGTTTAGATTTTTCGAGAGAATCGGTCATTTAAATCCTCGTGATCTATTGCTCTATGGATTTCTGTTTTTATTTTAAATTAATTGGTTTAGTTTTCTAATATTTTCTATATCCATATGCAAATGTGTGGAATCTTTGTAAACTTTTTTGAAAAAGTATGCATTTCTTTTTTTTAAATAAAATGAAAACATTTTCTATAAAATTCGTAATTGTTTTTTTTAAAAAATATAGCAAAATTTTTGTGTACTCCATATTTAAATATTATGAATTATATTAAATTATAAGTTTTAGCGTATTTGATTGCATTTAAAATTTTATATGAAATTTTATAGGAAATTAGGCTTAGCAGGGAAATTCCCCGGTCCCGTGCGGGCGTATCCTCTCCGAAGGTACGACCTTGAGAAAGCGCTTCTTTCTCCTTCCGCTGGTCCTGAAGGGATTATGAATTTTAGCTCTAGTCTAGCTGAAGACCTGCTAGGTAGAGAAGCATAGTTGTACGTTAAATGCATCAGGGCTCAAATCTCTACCGTAGGTGAGGAGGGCTTGTTTGGAAAGGGGATGCCGACCCCAGTGTCCTTCTCGTCACGTGAGATTCAAAGATACTAGAACTGTCTTCTAGTCCTCGTGTTGCTTTAAAGTGCAACGCTAATAATCACTTATTGACTCAAAAATATGATTAATAACTTACATCGCATCGATCAGTCTGACGAAAAGAAATATTGTTTTTGAAATGCTTTTTGAGCATAATGCTATGATAATATTTCTGCCGTGTTAGTCTAATCGTTAAGACTCATGGCTAGCGTGTCATGAGTTTGAGCCTAGTGCCTTGTAAAGGAAACTGATTTGCGTTAAATCTGTCAAGGTTTAAACTTCATCCATTGGTGATATTTTGGAAGTTAGGAGAGGGGATACCAACACAGTGACATCTTCGTTACTTGACCATGGTTCAAAATAACGAGGTTCATCTCCAATTTCCCTCGTACATCTTTAAAGTGCAACAGTAATATATCCCTAACTCATTCATTATGATAATGCTTACAAATAATGTCCTAATTACAAGACACATAATCTGTAAAAATAGTAATGAAATATTTCTGTAAATGTTTAAGTATATGTTTTTAATATTCTATAAGTAACTTTATGACTAAGTTTACACAAATTATTTATACATATATATATATATATATATATATATATATATATATATTAGAAATAGTCGTCTGGGTTGCGTTGATGGTTTGTCACCGTCCTTCTTTACCCAAGATTGTGGGTTTGATCCTGGCCCTAGTCGATGGATTTTCATGATGCAGAAAATCGATAGCGGATATGTCGTATGATTATACGGCATATAAAAGATCTCTAGGTGGGCTCTAGGCAAAATTAAAATCACTGTACAAGGTTCGCATCGTCAGAGCTCAGGTGCTTCTCGCTAGGGAGGAAACTGGGCGTCGAAATTACTTGCGGTGATTGGTATCCGCCTATGTGGTGCCACACTAAAAGGAAATACCAGCTTTCGGTGAATGTACTAGATAGATGAATGGACTCTGTTGATAATTGCTTATAATCTCTATCTCTGCCCATAGAAAAAAAATCTTTAGAAATATTGTATTTATATTTAAATATTTTATATTAAACGGTCAACGCATTTAACACAACATATCTTTAAACATTAAATCACTTTAAATAGTACATTTTATAATTTTAAAATATTCTGCAACTATATGTTTCATGATGTCCATCAGTGTTAAATTAATTTTTAATTACCTGCAATTCATTATATAGTTAACATTTACACCCTCGTATTTTTTGAGAAATTAAAACGTTATTACAATTAAAAAACTTGTATTTTTGCTTTATTTGTATGTTTTTTCAATAATATTTTAACTAGAAAAAGTACATAAATGTTTACTAATATTAGCAAAAACTAATTCTATAATGAGTTTTATTCAATAAACGTAGCAGAAATAACATTTGGGTTTTTATGTAGATGTATAAACTTATTTTGTAAGAAATTTATTTTCAGGTTTTGAATTACCTTTTACAGTTTCCAGGAAAACTGTAATATATATTTAGAATGTTTTGAAATAACCCTGATGTGTCATTTTTACTTTCACAAAATTCTAAAATATATTTAGCCTTAAGCCAATATTATCGTACATACTGACTTCCAAGAATATCTCCAATACTTCTCGTGTAGCCATTAATGTATGTGTGTGTGTATAAAATCCACAGACACATAATTTTCAGTACATTAAATGTTAGAAATTTAATATATCTTCAAAACGCAGAATGTATTTTTACGAAGTGTTTCCTGAAATGTAAATTTGAAAATATTTTTCTTTATATTTACCTTTCTAAACCACACCTATAAAATATATTGTTATATATATATATATATATATTTTAGTAAATCCGTCATTTCAATTAAAATTTTGCTCACCTGTGATATTGAAGCGTTTATTTCAATTAAAAATAATTTTATTATTTCTTCAGAATATTTAATAACTAAAGGATTTAAATCTATAATAAGGTTTCAGTATTTGGTTCTTGAAAGTCTAGGGGTCTCATGACGCTCACAAGTGGCCTAATATTCTATCTATGTCAATATTTAGCACAATTTCCTCTTCATAAGTCAGTTAAATTATCCCTAAGATTTCATTCAAAAAAAAGTTATTTGCACATAGAGGCACCTTAAACCTTTGCCCTCCAACGGTACTTATAAGTACCATTCACTTTAAAATTACATAGAATAACCATTTTTACGAATATTCTAACGATAGCAGGAATATTCTTTTACATCCGCTCGTCCAAGATATAGGGCAGCACGGGTTCTATGATAAGTTTTTTTAGCGAGGAAGGCGAATAGTTTTATAGCAGGAATTGCGTCTTCAGTTGACGGAGTTTTCAGCGAATTGCAAAGATTGTCATTTTTGTTCCGAAAAAATAGTTATTGTCAAAATGTAAGTGTCTTTTTTTTGTATGTTAATGATAGTCTAAGAAAACAGTTTGACTATTTCTTTTAAGTGAACAGTGCATATAATTAATATACATAATTAATACAATTATTATTTGAATATATTAATGGATTAAATTTCTCAAAATTGGGTATTTTATTCATGTATATTCCTTAATTTTCAATGCAGTGATTCGAAAAAAAAATATATTGCATGAAAAAAAAAGTGCAGCTCATTATAATGCGGTAGATAAAGGGTTAAACTACTTTGTAAATTCGTTTATAGCTGAAATTAAACTGCTTTATATAATCAAAAAATAATTTATAATTTTACTTGTAACAATTTCCATCGTTAAAAAAATTAACATCTTTATTGATGTCTCAAAATAAAAACAATTACGGTACCAAAAAATTAATTAATTTTTAAAAAAGGAAGCTTTTTTTCGTTACGAAACGTGAATTTCCTCAGAACAAAGTAATAATTACTAAAACAAGTTGGTATTTAACACACACACAAATTGTACTTTTATTTATTTTTATTTTTTTTTTCAGAAATTAGTGTGATTGTTGTAATCGAGTTGTTCTGCCTGTTAACTCACGGCATGCGTTACATTGTCATGGAATTGAGTCCAAGTAAAATATTACGAGGTCTATTGAAAAGTGGATTAATGTTATATCTTTCAATGCGAGTAACTACTCGATTAGTATGATAATATATATTGTTAAAACATTTTGTGGAGATATTTTTAAAGAAATCTCTAGTTTTAAGTTTAAGGGTGGTTCTGGGATCCTCGACTCTCATGAACCACGTAGCGTCAGTGACGACTTCAATGATTTTATTTTGAGCAGATTCCAGCATTTTGATATTAGAATAGGCTGCGTGATCTCAGATAGAACTCGTACGATAGAACTAGCATGAGAACGAGTTTATAAATAAGCATCTTGTTTCTTAAAAAAAAAAAATATGATTTCCGAGCAGTTAAGGGGAAAACTTTAGCAACGGAAATATTAAAATTCCTGCGAATGCGGATAATGTGTTGTTTAAAAGTGAGTCTTTTATCTAGGATTATTCCTAAGTATTTGGCGTTACGAGACCAGGGTATGTGTGTGGCCCCACAGTTTGAGAAATACTTTTTTTTAAACTTTAACTTTTCATGTTCACCGCTTTTCGCAAGTTTTCTTTTGCTCTCATGATTCATCTGTATTATTCCATCAGGTTCTTCCCTCGCTTGATCAATCTTAACTTCATCCAATATAGATCACACAGATACCCATTAATTTCTTTAAGGCTACACAGTACCCTTTTTCAAAAAATATTTTTAGAGACAATTAAAGTACAAAGAATTTATGTTTTATATTTTTATTACGTTATTAGCTGATTCTGTAAGTAAAAAGTCAGTTTGACCAGTCATTATTTTACAATTTTAGAAAATTAGGAGTTTTTGAAGAGTTTTCAAACTCATAAAATAATCATTTTTTAAAATGTTTCATTCATTTTAAGTTATTTATATTTCTTAGGTTATTTTAAATAAAAATTAGTTTAGATTTGAAAATCTATTCCGTTTTTGATTCTTAATAGTTATTTTTCTAGAAAAACCACAAAATTTTTTAAAATATCGCTTCTAGCATTTTTTTAGAAAAATAACTAGAGACCTCAGCCCTAAATACACACTAACTTTTATAGAACAAATGTTTGGGAGTATAAACAGACAATTTCAAGGGTCTATCTTGAAAATAAAAAAAAAAAACTTTAGGAATTAGAAAATACTTATACCTTCATAATTGAAAGTCAGAGAAAAACGCATTTACAGTTAGTAAAGCTATAAAATGAAAACGTATAATGCCCGTAATACTCTAATTTTTTAATATGTTATTTTATAATGTATGTTCTATATTAAAACACTATTTATTCACTATTAAATATGACTGAAAATAAAAGTTTTAATTCAAAATATATTTTTGCATAATATTGATAACATTTGTTAAGAAAACAGTTTATTCATCTTAATCCTAACCTAATATTTTCACAAATGTTTTGAAACACGAAGCATTTTTGTACAAAATAATAATGATACTAACTTAAGCTAAAAATAGCCAGGTTTGTTCATAAAATTTAATTTTTTAAGTTTTAAATTAGGGCAGTTTAGGAAGGCTTAGCTCTTGTACAAGATTAAAATACTAAATTATAGTACTACAATATGTTTTGTATAATGCAGTTTGGCACATCAATGAAATATTCTGTTATAGCTGCAACATTTGAATTCAGAATGCTTGTATTCCTAAGTCTAACTGCAGTATCAGCTGACGACTGATTTTTAGATACATCATTTTCAGCAGTATTTTATTTCTTCGAAATATTGTTTCTAACAGCAACCTTAGAACGCCTTGACCATGGCATTTTCTCTACAGAAAAAAATAATGATAAAGCTTTTAAGTTATGTAAACTATTTTTAGAGCAAAACTTGACCATGAAATTAATCTTAGTTTATTAATTATGAGAACTCAAAAAAAAAAAACTCAAAACATAATCAAGCAGAAATGATTTTAGTAATGAAAATTGGAATTAATGACCATTTCACACTAAAAGCTCAAACATATTTTTAATGAATTCAATTTAGGAGTGGAGAACGCTTTGAAATAAAACCGAAACAAAAACCATAGCTGATAGAACTTCAGATATCTTAAAAACTAATTTGCTAACAGATCTGAAATTTGGTGGCAAGCTTCTCCATCATTTGTGCCGCTAGATAATACTAAAAACAATTCCGGTAATTATGAATTTCTTAAGGTACTGTGTAGCCTTAAATTCGGTTCATTTACATTCATATTCCATTAGATATAATATTTTAGATATATTTTAGATATGATATTTTATATCATCTAAGTATTAATCTCCATTCACTTCAGTAAGTATTATGACTTTATTTCCGTGCACACAAAATTAGAATGTGTCCACTAATACTTTTTTTTTCCTTCTAATTTTTTATTCATTTCAGCTTTATTATCTATGAGTCTAGCGGAGATTAAGTAAGATACATTATATGCAGTTTCTTGAAACTGAAATTTTGCATAAGATATATATAACCCCTTAAATGTCATTTCAAAGTTACGCGATTAGCTCCCTAATACCACTTTTTAACTGAGGCGAGCGTATGCGGTGTATTAGAGTGAAGAAAAAAGTCATAAATAAGCAAATTTTTTAATTAAGTAATTCCTTCGCAAACACTATTAAGGTCATTTATTGCAGGTTTGACCGACCTTATTGGTAAGAATGCCACTCTTTGATAATAAATATTATACGTGCCACTTTCAACATTCCCAACCAATAAAAGAAATGGGATGAAAAGTGAAAACATTTCTCTTATATTCATAAGCTTATTATGAATTTTTTACGCAAATAGCTCATTTTTTGTGTGTTCAAGTCTTTCTCTTTCTCTCTCTATATATATAAGTAGTAGAAATTTAAAAATAATATAATAAATAAGCCAAAAGTACAAACTTTGGTTTTATTGTTAATAAACTTTGTACCGGTTGAATCAGATAAGTTATGTGTTACGTAAAAATGAGTAATTTGAAGCATTTACCTCTTAGTAGTTATTAAACAGCCGGTTCTTAAGGTATATGACTAAGATCGGAACCGTGATTTTGCAAAAGCGTGTAAATGGATAATATTTATCATATTTAGTGTCACTTAGATTAGAAAATGAATATAAAATTGTTTGAAGAATGGTATTAGAACAAAATTTATTTAAGTACAATATTTTGACAAAAAATGAACATCGAATGACCCATTTTTAAAATATTCTCCTTTTGTGAAAAAAGGCTTCTATTATAATAATATTTAGCCTGTATATTGGTCAGACTTCTGTATAGAGGTTCAACTAGATTTGTTGAAATATATAGCTTTGAAGTGGGTTTAACCATTTTTTACAACAAAGGGAATCAATTTTAAGAAAAAAACGCCAATAATTATTTCAATTTGTGGTAATTTTGAAAATAATTTGAATTTTTCAAAAATTCTAGTTGAGCCTTTGTAGAGCGATATACAGGCAAAATATTATTGGGTTGTTCGGAAAGTAATTTCGTTTTTTTTTGTGTGGAAATGAACGACAGTTTTCGTATAATAAACAAATACTTTATTAAATTATATATTTGTCTTTCTGGTCCAACACATTTTGCCATCTTTCTGGTAGTAGCATAATTCCACGCTCACAAAATTTTTGGTCTTTGCTGGCAAAAAACTGATCGAGGTGGTTTTTGACCTCCTCATTTGAGGTGAAGGTTTTACCGTATAAAAAATGTTGGAGTAAACGGAACAAATAATAATCCGATGGTGCCAGGTGGCATTGGTAGGTGTGGCATTGTATCCCATTCGAGCTGTAAAAGCTTTTGGCGAGTAACCAAACTTGTGTGAGGTCTCGCGTTGTCTTGGTGAAGTACTACACCTTTCCTATTGATTAGTTCTGACCTTTTCTGTTAAAGTGCATCATTCAGTTTGTCCAGCTGATGACAGTAGACTTACGAATTAATCGTTGTGTTATCCGGTAAAAGCTAAAAAAAAAAAAAAAAAAAAAAAAAAAAAAAAAAAAACGATTCCTTTAAAATCCCACCAAACAGACAACATCACTATTTTTTGGTGAATATCGGCTTTGGAAATGGTTTGAGCCTGTTCATCTTTTTTGCTCCATGACCTTTTTCGTCCTCAGTAATGATGCGCTTCAAAAACGGATCATTTTCGTGACGTTAGAGAAGTGAATCGCAGACGTCAATGCGGCGACACAGATTTCTATCTGTGAGAACATGGGGAACCCATACATCGAGCTTCGAGGATAATCCCAGGCCTTTCAAGTGGTCATAAACAGTTGAATTTGATAAATTTAACCTACATCCAATCTCACGTGTTGTTATTCGACGGTTCGCATCAACTAATGCCTTTATCGCGTCTTTATCAGCTTCAAACGGCCTTCCCGAACGTGGTGCATCTTTGACATCAAAATTGCCGGATCGAAATTTAGCGAACCAGTTCTGGCACTGGCGTACTGTCAACACACCTTCTCCATACACATCGGTCAATTTCTTTCTGGCTTGAACTGCATTTTTAACATTTCTGTAGTAAAACAGTAAGATATGTCGAAAATGCTACTTATCGCTCTCCATATTTAAAAGGGCACCAACCAAAAACTACTGCGTAGAATTAATTGGAAATTTTCACACACAAACCTTGCTATATTAGCCCTGAAAGCGTATAAAAATTATACAGCTTAAATGTGAAGTTGGGTGCAAAAAATACAATTAAATACTCTGTCGGGAAAAAACGAAATTACTTTCCAAACAACCCAATATTATAATAGAACAATTTTTCACAAAAAGGCGAACATTTGGAAAAAAGATTATTCTAAATTAATTTTTTGCCATAATATTATATTTAAATAATTTGTTTGTCAAAATGTCCTTAAAACAGTTTTATACATGTATTCTAATCTAAGTGACATTATCCATTTTTGCGCTTTTTTAGAGTGACGGTTCTGAACGTAGTCGGATACCTTAATAGGCTTTTGAATTAGTAATTTTTTTATCAAGACATATTTATTAGGATTAGCCCTTGAAGATGCTGCTAAAATTAGGTTCTTTTAGGTGCATATCAGCAAAATTTGAGCGATATTTTAATTTGATGTACAAAATAGACAATACTTATCCGAAAGCATACGTTGATCCAAGGTTTGAAAGCGGGAGGGGAGGAGGGTTGTCTAAGATAACCGCATTTATGAATGTAATTGAAAACAAAATTATTATTTATTTTTATCTGTTCGACTTTTTAAAATTCTCAGTAAGTCTTCTCTTGAGAAGGTTACAAGTCCACCGTGTCATACTGTGGCATGAGTGGTGTGGGTTAGCTTCCCCTCTTATATTGCAATTCAAATCCTACATAATAGTTTTTTGATAGCTGTTCGAAGAAAAACAGCGCATTTCGGATATATACCTCAGGAGCATTCTACAAACCGGTTGAGCGAAACATATGCACAAGGTATGACACAAAAGAAAAATAAAAACGAAAAAAAAACTAGACTGGTCGAATAAATTATTGTACTTACAGAATAAATTATCCGTGTCAGTATCCCCTTCAAAGGAGTTCCCTTATGTATTCGATGCTGCCATTGCTAGTAACAGTTCTTGAACAAGGTTTTTGGAAGGCTCTTCTGGAGATTTTCCGTTTTTGCCTAAACCTCTTCAACTAAGGTGAATTGGGTTCTTTTTAAGCAAAATTTCACTGTAGTAAATAATCCAAATCAGGTTTAAAGTGAGGGTGTCTAATCACAGTAAAGTTTTTACTGGCCAGACACTGCTTGACACATACGATCGTGTGAACGGGTGCATTGTCTAAGTGCAACAGCCATTCACCATTTTCTAATTTTTGCCTTTTTTGCCCAATTTTTTCTCGAGTTTCTTAGTGTTTCAATGTACTAGTATTTGTTGACAATCTGACAACTGATGTAAGTGGGAACCCGATCATATCACAATTTTTCAGAATGTTTTGATATGTAATCAGTGACCTTGGTCGCCCAGATGGCTCATCATCTTTCCCATAGTAAAATCACCTAAAAACCTATAATGCCCTTCAAACCCATGTGCACGAGACAAAGTTTCATTTCCATGAGCATCGGTTAGTATTTGAAAGATTTTCGTGGCTGATTTCTTAAGTTTCACAATAAACTTAATACTGATTCGACATTTTTCCAGCAAAATGCAGTTGCACGTGTTCCCTCAATAATACTGTACTTCCATCTGGCACGGCCAGTTTTGGCAAAACTGGCCACATGGATAGAGAAGGTGAGTGGGATGGCATCACCAAAATAGTGGTTGTGAACTACACTTTTTTCCTGTTACACGCCTATGATTGCTTGTGTGTGTGTATCACTCCCTGTATACACCAGTGTCATATAAGAGGGTAATGAATGACATTTATTTCAGTCAAGTATTATAGTACAACTCATTCATCACACAGATATCAATAGTATACTTAAAGGAACTGCAACTAACATTATTTCGTAAAACCGTAAGCATTCGGTAAGGTGTAAATACGGATAGTAATACAGAAACGACTGCTCTAGACTGATCACAGCCAAGTTCTAATAGTGTTACATATTTCGATTTACTGTTAAAAATATATTAAATATGTTAGGGAATATCGATCTATTTTTACTGATTCCGTACAGACTATACTGAATGATAAATAAAGAAAATATAATCTATTACGAATTTTTTACTTTAAACTTTTACTTTTTTTTAAAAAAAAGTAAAAAATTATGTGAACAAATCCAATCATTAAAATTTGAAATAAATTGAATTTTTAATTAAAACAAATAACTGAATAATATTTGACTAAAATATATCCCACAGATTTGAGAAAAATTATAATTCGAAATCTTTATTTGAGTAACTAAGAAATATTCGAAAATTTGTGTAAAGAAATGTTTCTCAAACTTTCAGTATTTGCGACCCAATATTCAATCATTATTTTCATCGCGCCCGCCTTCTTTACGATACTATAAAAATATATTGAATTCAATAATACTATACTTTAACGCTAAAGCTACAATATAAGATTTTAATATTTTTAGTGCCACTGGCGTATATTAACATCTTACTCACCCAAAGCGGTAATTTCGCCGGACGTATATATAGGTCTTTCCGAAGTACCATCTTTTCTGGGCACTGTTATTCATAAAATTATTCTGAAGGCTTTGGAATGCAATAAAATGACCATGACAATGTTTGCGAAAAGTTTACTTATTCTAGAGGATTTGCTTATTTATTTCTTTCCCCACTCCCCTCCCAATACATCACATACGATTCCCTACGTCAGAAAAGGTGACCTCCGGGAGCGAATCACGTTACCCTTTTATGGGCAGTTAAGGAATTAATTATAAACCGTACAAATTATCAAGATAAGGGTTAATTTCTGAACATAGTTTTATATATGATAATCCCACGGGACACTGGTAATTATTAAATATTTCTTATAATATTCTAATTAAATATTTCTTAAGGTATATTCGACTACTTGCGACAACTTTTTTTGATAAAATGGAAATATAAGGATTCTTTTGTGATTTTTAGATTTATTTAGTATATTTTAAGGAAAAAATCTTAAAATTCAAAGCAGAAATAAATTTATTATTATTAAAATGCGAAAAAACTGGTAAAAATGTACAAAAAACTACATAAACGGGGCCCGATCTGTACAAAATTTTTATGAGAAAGTTCTCAATTTTTCGATTTTGATGTGTTACTTTATTATTCGTGTTTGAAATGACCTTCAGGATAAAAGATATTTCAATTTTAAAAAAACCTAGAGCACTTTATCTTAGTGATTATACGAAATTGCTTTAAAAGAAAGTGATTATATTCACATAAAGGACTGTAAATTTTAAAATAAAGCAGCGATTGATAAATCTGAAGATCAAAACACTTTTACTGTTCTACATAACCTACACAAAAAATTTCAGCAAATTATTTTCAAAATTTTTTGAGCAATCGCTGTCCCCGTTTGAACTTATCGGAAAAAAAACCCATTTCGAGTAAAACGCATTTTAATGTTTGTCATCTTGTGTAAAGTTATGGCATCTGCTTTTACTAAAACACTTGTAATTTTTGTTCTAGTGAATGGAAAATAAGAAACTTGGTAGTTTTATTAAGCTTATATGATGACCTATAAAATAAAATCATAAACAAAATTTGTCAATTTTTGAAAAAAAATCATGATTTTAGGGTAGTCGGATACCTTAAATATTTCTTATAATAATATTCTTAAAATATTAAATTAATTATGAAATGCATTGTGTGCAGTACTTATGTATTTGTAAGTTTATTATATCGGTGTAAATGTGTATTTTATTTTTTATTATGTCAGACTGTATTTTGTTTATTTACATTCAGTAAATTAATATGTATATTTTTAAATAATCTTTTGCTTACGACTTTTCAATATGCTCGTGACTCCCTCGTTTAGTTATCACGCCTCTCTAGACAGGTTCACCCCACAGTTTGAGAATCGCAGTGTTAAGTGCATTACTTCACAAAAAAAAGCCTTATTGAGATCATGCTATATTATATCATTTTGATTTTGTGACATATAAATTGCTCGCTACTGTGCATAAACTTTGTTTTTTCCAAAGCATTTTTTTTATTACTTTGAATAATACTAATAATAATAATTACAGAAGAAATAGAATAAAATAAATGTTTGAATTCCTGAAATATTAACGTCTTTAGTCAATATTATAAATTATTACACTCTGGAAAAATTTACATATTTTATGGATTGTAATAAGTAGCATTGATTCTCGAGATCTTTTTAGTAGCGTTACAGCAAATTATTATTCACATGATTATTTCGTATTTTCCTAAAAAAAAAATTCTCGAATATCCTAAATACACTTAATTCTAAATATTCAAGTGATATTTGGTACTCTATTAAATAAAAAAAATATCAAGAATGAAATGATATAAAATAATATTCGAAATAAAATTAAAGAAAGCAAAATCTACAACCCACAATTAAAAAAAGATAAATCAACCAAATTTTTTACATATCAAATTAATAAAAAAATCGGTTTCAAATCGAAATTGTATCCTATGACATACAAATTAATTCGTACATACAAAACTTAACATGATGAAATTTTCATGTAATGAGATATCAAAAACATTTAAAAAAATAGTATTCAACTGTATTTACCATTTTTATACTAAAATAAATAAAATGACATTGTTCAGTTTACACCTCTCAACTATATCAACCTTGCACCAAAAATAAAATGTAGCTGAAATATTTTAAAAGAATCCTTGCAATTGCGTATTTCTGAAAAAGATGTGACATGTAATCCTTCGAGACAAAACGTAAAAATGCTACACTACATTAAAATACATTGCGCCCAATCTGTATTCGGGACTGTATTTGACAGGCCGTGACGTCAACCGAATAGTTTAAGTTTATCGAAAGGTGCTGGGAAAACCATTAAGGTTATTTTCAGGTTTTACTCCGTTTTTTTTGCTAGGTATCGGGTATGTGAGTTGTGTATGTACTATATAATCTTATGACTTTGTCTGGATCAGTAATATATTTTCAAAAAAAAACTACCGAACTTTGGTTTTTGCTCCAAATATCTTGAGCCGGAATTTTATTGATATAATAATACTATGCATACTTACGTATATATGCGTCTATAAAGAGTTTTAACTAATTATACTTGAGACACCATACAAACATTAAAGATTAAAGAGTCAAGCTGATAGTGGAAGTTGTATGGTACTATATTATAAATAGTATTGAGTAAGGTCAGCTTTTAATTTTATATAAATTTAGTTTAACCAGCTTAATGAACAGCCAGTTTCTCTTTTTTTGTATTTAAAACACTTTTATAAGCCTCACTTGTATGTAACGCAGTGTTTATCAAACTGTGGGGCGCACCCCCTTGGGGGCATGACAACTCTACGAGGGGGGCGCAAGCATATTGAAGAGTTGAAAACAGAAGATTATTTAAAAATTATTAATTTACTGAAAGTAAATAAACAAAATGCATTCTGATATAATAAAAAAATAAAATGCACAGTTACACTGATATATCACACTTATAAATGTATCAGGGCTACACAATGTATACTCCTGTTCGTGAAAATTGTAACACCACGAAGGACCTCTGCGAGTGAGCTGAAATTTTCAGGAAATGTAAAGTAGGGTATGATATGCAAATGATTAGAATTGCAGACCGGTAGCGCATGCGTATGCTGAGCAGCGCCCTCTGAAAGGTAGATCAAACCGAATATAAATAGACAGCTGTAGCGAGGCGTGAATTATTATCGGGGGTTTTATGCTAGTGTAAACGTTAACTGAATCTTTACTATGCCTCGTCGATGAAAGAGAGTGAAATGTGAGCAAATTTCGGTGCTTGAACGGGGCAGAATCGTCGGCCTTCGTGAAGCTGGATTGTCTTATCGTGCAGTAGCCGCTCGTGTGCAGCGTAACAGCAGCACAATCATGCGTGTTTCGAAGCAGTGGACGGACGAGGGACGGACAGGTCGGAAATCCGTGAGTGGACCCCGAAATGTGACGTCAGCTCGCGAAGACAGACGCCTGGTGCGAATGGCTCAGACGGACCGCACAGCTTTTTCTAGACAACTGGCAGCACAGAGGGCAACAACTACACGTGTTTCGTTGTGTGCTTGATCAATTCGGAGACGTCTGCTGCAGCGTGGGCTGCGCGCAATGATTCCTTTATACAGGATTCCTCTCACGCAAAACCATCGCCGCCTGCGACTACACTGGGCCAATGTGCATAGGAGCTGGCGTGCTGATTGGCAGCAGGTCGTCTTTCTGACAAAGCTTTATGGATTCCTCTCGCAAAACCATCGCCGCCTGCGACTTGGGCCAATGTGCATAGGAGCTGGCGTGCTGATTGGCAGCAGGTCGTCTTTTCTGACAAATTCCCGATTCTCACGCAAAACCATCGCCGCCTGCGCGCAAAGCTGGCGTGGATTCAGGTCGTTTTTTTATTCCTTTATACAGGATTCCTCTCACGCAAAACCATTGCCGCCTGCGTTGGCCTGATTCTCAAATCCCGCAAAACCATTGCCGCCTGCGACTACACTGGGCCAATGTGCATAGGAGCTGGCGTGCTGATTGGCAGCAGGTCGTCTTTTCTGACAAATCCCGCAGCGCGCAAGGATTCCTTTATACCGGATTCCTCTCACGCAAAACCATCGCCGCCTGCGACTACTTTGAGCCAATGTGCATAGGAGCTGGCGTGCTGATTGGCAGCAGGTCGTCTTTTCTGACAAATCCCGCAGCGCGCAAGGATTCCTTTATACAGGATTCCTCTCACGCAAAACCATTGCCGCCTGCGACTACACTGAGCCAATGTGCATAGGAGCTGGCGTGCTGATTGGCAGCAGGTCGTCTTTTCTGACAAATCCCGCAGCTCGCAAGGATTCCTTTATACATTTTCCTCTCACGCAAAACCATTGCCGCCTGTGACTACACTGAGCCAATGTGCATAGGAGCTGGCGTGCGGATTGGCAGCAGGTCGTCTTTTCTGACAAATCCCGCAGCGCGCAAGGATTCCTTTATACATTTTTCCTCTCACGCAAAACCATCGCCGCCTGCGACTACACTGGGCCAATGTGCATAGGAGCTGGCGTGCTGATTGGCAGCAGGTCGTCTTTTCTGACAAATCCCGCTTCATTTTGTGGCACCATGATGGCCGAATTCGAGTCAAGCTCTATGCCGGTGAACGGCGAATTCCGGAGTGCATTATCGAACGCCACAGTGGACGAACACCCGCAGTTATGGTCTGGGGTGCCATAGCATATCATTGATGATCACAATTGCTACGAATTGTAGGAAATTTGAACAGTACTCGATACATAAACGAAGTTTTACAGCCCTAAGATATTCCTTTCCTGCAAGGATTGCCAGTGGCTGTATTCCAGCAGGATAATGCACGTCCACATGTCGCCAATACTGTCAAATCCTATCTTGATTCGCAGCAGGTACAGCTTCTTCCTTGGCCTGCGTATTCTCCGGATATGTCCCCGATTGAACATGAGTGGGATATCGTTGGACGGCGTATCGCTCGTGATCTTCGTCCTGTTGCTTCGACAGACGAACTTTGGTTGCGCATACAAACAATATGGAATACTTTTCCGCAGACAGATATTAAAAATTTGTTTAACTCCATGCCGCGTCGTGTAGCAGCTCTTATTGCGGCGCGTGGTGGCCACACAAAATACTAATTTCTGTCTCTTTTAATTGTTTGTTTGGTTTGAAAATGTAATCATTTATTTGTACCATTACCACTCAACTGTGTATTAAATTTCATTCAACTATGATGCTTCCTTCATGGTGTTGCAATTTTCACAAACAGGAGTTTATATAATTAAAAACAAAAATTAACGCTTACCTTGAAAATTTGTACGGTTTATAAGTTTCCCTTCCCAATGCCAACTGTTTTCCAGGTAGGCACGCGTATGTAATGTATTGGGGGGAATAAAGAAACAAATATTCTGAAATAAGTAAATTGACGGAAAATTGTCATAGTTATTTTATTGAATTCCAAAGCCTTCGGAATAATTTTATGGATAGCAGTGCACAGAGAAGATTATACTTCGGAAAGACATATATACGCTCGGGGAAATAAACGATTTGGCTTAACGAGACGTTTATATATGGCGGGGGCACTTCGGAAGTTAAATCGCATCGTAGTTTTAGCATCAAAGTATAGTATTTTTAAATTCAATATATTTTTATTGTATGAGGGGGGATGCGATGAAAATTATAATTGAATATTGGGTCGTGAATATTGCAACTTTCAGAAGCACTGATGTGACGGAATATTTGAACTCGATTTTAACCCATTTTAAAAGGTTAGATTAATTCGAAATTTTGAATGTTTCAAGAACAGATGACAATACAATAATTTCCTAATTTTCGTAGGACAAAGGCCTACTGTGCCCAACTCAGTATACGTGATCTTGGGCCTAGAGGTGTATGGGTAGATGTTCCAGTCGGGTGGAAAGTCTGACGCGATACCCGATAATATATCAGAAAATAGATCAAACTTTTTGAAACAAAAAATATATATATTATCCAAATTCAATTCAAATGTCGTCCTTAGAATTCGCCGCCCCGTGCAGGGATCCGGTTTGTCCAGCCCCAGAATATCTATAAGAAAAGCTCCATCAAGTGTTGTTTTGTATTTCTTAACGATTCATTTGGATCATTTGACATAATTAAATTGAATTTTGATTTTAAAAAATCAACTAAAGGTTTTAACTTGTCTTTTGAAAAATCTTTAAAATTTCTACTTAAAATGATAATAAATTGTTCAGAAGATCCACCGATCCACCTTTATGAATTTTGGTTGTAATTTAATAATATTCTCAATTCTATTCATGAATTAATTTAAGCAAAGAGATAGTAAGCCAAGTAGTTAATTGGGAAGAGGGGAATCTAGGTCAAAACCTTTAAAAAAGGGTTTAATCAGACGATTTATATCACATAATATCTGGCTTATACTAGCTCTTTTGTCATTGTACGGCAGTTTTGTACAAATATATCCGGTGCTGCTGCACGAAAAGTCTTCTTAATTATATTTTAATTTCTTGTGTTTAAATTATTTTAATGTAACTTTTTCTTATTACCTGTATACTTAATTTTGTTATCTTAAATTTTTAATAGTTTTATTTTCTTTTTAATTGTTTTATTTTCATTGCAATTCCGATTCGCTTACAAAAGATTTTTAATCTTAAGATCACTGCAATATTGCTAATGATAATTATATTATTTACTTAGTTCTATAAAAAATTGTTCTTTTTCTACATTTTATGTTTAATTCTAGTGTAGGATATATATATCTCTCTAAGCCTATTTTTGAAAAATATTAAATCCTTCATTTGCGTGCTTCAACTAGGATTTGAAAAATTCCGCATTCATTTTAGTAGAAAGAGGTAGCGGGGAGAGGGAGAAAGACCCACTTAATTAAAAGCTAGGAACTTTACTTTTACGGCGTATTGGTGGGGGGACAAACTACCGTCTTTTAGAGTGGCGGGGGGAAAGTCCCTCCTTTCTTTTTGCGGGTGCGTATGTCCGACTGAAGGCGAAAAAGCCGAAGGAGCGTTACATTCCCAAGCGTGATGTTCATTCAAGTTCACTCTTCAGCAAATCGCGCCAATTGGAGTTATCATTTCAAAAACAAATTTGTAAAAGGAAGTTAAACCTAATAATAGCACATGTAAACTTACAGTACTCTAACAAACAATTGATCTTACAGGAATAGCTATTGAAATTGTTCTAAGCTACAGATTTACACACTCATTAATACAGTGCTTCTCAAACTTTCAATACTGGCGACCCAATTTTCAATCATAATTTTTCTCGCGCCCCCCGTACAACAATAATGTATTTTCTGCAATAAAAATGCAATTTGATGCTAAAGCTACTTTGCGATCTCAATTATAAACTGTATAAGTATTAAATTTTGTATACGTTACTTTTAAGTAATATACATTTTAAGAAAATTACTTAAAATATATATTACTTACTTAAAATATTATGTTATATTTTTTTCTAATTTTAAATTGGAACATATCACAAAATGATATATTTAATTAAAGATATATTTCCTTCAGCATCTATTTCTCAAAGTGCAAATGTCATTAGAAAAATAGTCTAGTCTATGTTGCTCTCTATCATATCCATCACATTTGGCATTATCAGGTACGTTTGCGCGAGTCTGGTCAGCCTATCGGACGTCTGTGCAAAACATGTAAAAATGCTTTTCCTCTTACAATTCCAGTCAGTTTTGGTCGACTCGATACTTCTATAGCTACCGAATCTAGCTTGAATGTAATTTTTTAATTTGCGCGTCAATTGTAATTCACGTTAGTTAAGTATTTACGGCAGTAGAATAAAACAAAATCATACATACATTTTTAAATCGTAAGCGAGCATTCGACGATAATAAAGGATTAACAAGTACACAGACGAACATGGTTCCGAAAATTAAATCAAGGAAATATTCTCAAAAATACTTAAATTTTGGATTTACCACTACTGAAGTAAATGATGGGAAAAAAGCCCTATATCGATATGTGTTGAAAATTACAAATCTGAAGAACAACATGTGAAAATTTTTTTAAAACCATGTAAAAACATTTAGCCATGTTGGCAAAGAATTTTAAAAAGTATTTTCTTGATGAAGACAACTTGGTATCAAGTTACGAGTGGATTAGGGGTCTATTTCAAGATACTCGAGAAGGGCTCTCAACTTCCGAACTGGATGTGAAATCTTCATAGATTTCACATCCAGTGATAAATTAAAAGGCAATTTTGTAATAAATCGCTCTTTGAATTTTGGGTAGAGGTGGATGATGAATTCTCTGTACTGAAAACAAAAGCACTTCATATACTATTACCATTTTCAACATTCCACCTTTGTTAAACTAGATTTTCTGCGGTGGCTGCTTTGAAGACAAAATATAGATCTCAGCTAAATATAGAAAAATAACTCAGAGTGTCAATTTCTGATATTAAACCTTCCTTTGAAAATCTTTGCTCTACAAGACAAGCCCATGGAAGTCACTAATAATTATTAAACTTGTTCTTAATTTAGTATTAAGAAATTATTTATAAAAAAATACCTTCTTCAGTACTGATACATTAAACGCATGCTGGCTGAAACACCGGCTCTTCGCACGAGTTCATTTTTTTAAAAAATATAACATTATTCTTGATATAATAGCTGAACTGTAAGGAGAGTAAAACTGCGTGAACGACATTGTATACAAAAATGTAAAATGATTTTTTTTAGATAAATGCTATAATTGTAAATAACTGTTTAAAAGAACTGTAATTTTAAACCTCACAAAATTAGCATTTAGAATTAATGTTAAATAATGAAAAAGAATATAAAATTCCGATGAAGAATAATTGTGTTACTTTTTAATATTTAAAGCGAGAAGACATCAAAATGTTTTAACCTGGGAGCAGGCGCGCACTCGATACTAACACTAATGGTAGTGCGGGCGGGACTCAGTCACCCCAATCATTTGTTTATAATTATTTTTACTCTACACGATACAAATTGGAATTCCAGTGAATAATTCCATTAAGAGAAAGTATTCTTAACGGCTTTCAAGGAATGTTCAATTTTTCTTTGATGATTTGAGAAAAAATCCAATAAAACTGAACTAAAATTATTCAAAAGTGCAAGACCTTAATAAAGGACGCAAATCAGAGATACTTTCCACTAATAATACAGAAATGTTATTTGCTGGCAAAGGTGTCATATTTTGTTCAAATAGTTGTAGTTTTAATGAGCATTCATGATCGAGTGAGTGAATATTAACGTCGCACTGTTCAGCTACACGAGGGCTTTTAGAGACGGACCTCTTAATTTTGAACCATGGTTGACGAGGACGATACTTGAGCTAGCCTCTTTTAACTACCACACCACTCCACAAGAGGACGTTCGAGCTCTCGACAGATTTAACGTGCATCACTCCCATTCACGCCGGGTCTTTAGTGGTATTGGGCTCGAACTCGTAGCACCTTTGGTGATCAAAAAATAGCAAGTTGAACTTTTTCTTTCTTGTGTCTTTTTGACAAGGCGAACTGAACCTTTTGGTACACTTAAAGCTTCATATTTCAGTTGATGGAGTTCTTTAGGAAGCATTTGAAAATTTTCCTTTCGTTTCATGTTCATCGTGTTTCTCAATCATGAATAATATGCATTCTTTTGCTTGTTCAGTTTCAACTTCCTTCAATAGAGATCACAGATACCCCGCGCCACCGCTCCCGGGTTAAAAGTGTATTCAGAAAAAAGTGTATGTTCTAAAAACGATTATGACGTTTTTCACTATGCTTTATATGTTTGAGATTATTCTTAAAAATAAATCTTAGCCAAATAATCCTTCAAAAATGAATCAATTATTTTCCAAATATCGTAAAACTCTTGATTATTTACAATTTCCCTAAGCGAAAAATAAAATACATAAAAGATGTGACGGAACTAATGTAGAAACCATACCAGTAAGTTTGAAGGTCAATCAAATGATCAGCAAATGTATTATGCTGCCTAGCTGAAAAGTTAATCATGTTTTCCTTTTCTTTCTACAACTAATGTACAGTATTTCAATAATTACAGTGATAAAATGTTTATCTTTTTAGAATTTTTCTCAGGGTCTGGGTTTCGTTTTTTCGTTTAACGAGTAATATTTTATGCAAAAAAAGGAAAACGCTAGATGATAAACATAAATTATATCAGTGTTGTGTATTTTTTTATTATAGAAAAAGTATTTTGTTTCACTTCTTTCCGGTTATTTTTTTTAAAAATATCTTTAAATTTTCGATATGCTCGCACCCCCCTTGTAGGGTTATCGCGCCCCCAGGGGGTGCGCCCCACACTTTGAGAAACACTGCATTAATACAACAAATTTCATAAATTATCAAATATCTTTTTTGCAACTTGTATTAAGGGGTCACATACCTTTTAAAAAGTTGAAAATGGTTAAAAATAGTGAGCTCTTTAAAGCTCTATTATTTTTTTATTATTGTTTCCTGGAATGTAAATTTTGGAGGAATAAACAAATAGAGATATTAATTTACTTAAAACATAACCAACAAACACAGTGCTAATTAGGATAAATTTTTAGTTAGATAACTACAAAAAGAAATTTTTGTTTTCTTTTCGCAAGTGATATGCATTACGCGCAGCTTTATAAAAAAAGTTACCAATATTTTTTGATGAAATTTTTGCTCAATGTTGGAAATTGTGTTATCTTTAAAATGACGAAGCATGAAACACTGATTTAAAATTTTTAGTAAACTATAACAATTTAAAATTTAACTTTAAAATTTTTAAAAATTTTTAGCAATTTTATAATTGTAATTTTAAATTTTTTCATTATAAATTCAAACTGGTTCGTTATTTTAAGTACAGATATGATCAGAATCTTCAGTAAAAATTTTATCATTTTCCATGAAACGGTTTTGAAAATATGCGCGTAATGAGTAAAAATGACGTACTGAGAAAATTGACATCAAACGTAAAATTTACCACAGTTTTATATATATATTATTCTGGTTACTCAAACAACAACTAAATTTAAATTAAAACTAATGTGAAGTTTTTTTAGTCAATAAACTTCAATTTATTAAAATTATTATAACTAAAAACATATATTATACCAATGCAGTACAAGCATCGAAACGATATCAAAATCTACAAAATAATCAAAATGCAACAAAGTGATTCATTTCTCCAAAATAAAGTTAAAAATTTATAAATATTACTTAAAAAACAATCAATACCTTAATTAATAACTACTTATTATAAATATTAAATAATTTGTGATATGAATGCAGTGTATTACTATGATTCTAAAATGCAAAAATTCGCCACATGCATATGATGTTCCCTCTTTTTCAGTTAATTTCTTACAAGTAGTTTTAAATTGCATTCTCTTAGCCTGTCGTACTACTTTTGTGCGGAGATTAAAATGTACTTCTGCAGTCTGAATTCTTTTTATATCTACAAGTGTTACAGATTTATGTGCAAATTGACAAACAGTCAGACCAAGAGATTGCATAATTTTTACTCTGCCTTGATTGCCATCATTAAAAATGACAATTGCCTCATTTGTAGATATATCAACAATCTTTCTACCACAACCTAAAGTTTTTGGGCATAATTTCCATATTAATGAGTTAATGGATTCATTATTATTTTGGACTTTACCCCCTAGACATTTTTGTAGAAGTTTAGGTTGTGATAGATCATTAAACACAGCTTTTATGGCATCCATTACTGCCACTGGCAATTTGTTACTGTGTCTAAAAGTTTCCACACTGCCCTCTACTACTTGATTTTGATATTTACACCAAGAATTATGACCTATGGGACAAAAACTGTGCAATGGTTCTTCGTCGCTTGAACATATATGGAAATATACAGCCCAAACAGCTTTTCGCATATCTGACAGGCATGTTTTATTTTATCGGATTGCATTTCAATAGTACGTTGTAATCAAGTCGATCATTCTGTCGGTCAACCTTCCCTTTCCCCCAATCGACTTCCCATCACTGAGTTTGGAGCCCATTTGTTTTAATTTTCGTAAACGAGATCCCATTCTTTTTTGAACATGTCCAACACATTCAATTTTTGAAACTGTGATATCTTCTCCATACGGATTGAATGCAGTAATAGATGAGAATGTTTTCGAATCGCCATTCTCGATGTAAGATGTATATCTCACAGAACGATGACGTAATGAATGCGTAAATATACGAACCATTCCCACAGTCTCCATCATGCCAGCTGAACCATTGTGGTTCTTCAAACATTCTTTAACGTGGAGAATTTTCCACTTTTTGTAAGCAGGTGACCATTTTCTTCGTTTCCAAGAATCACATCCTTTACAGAAAGAAGACATCACTTCCGCATCAATACACTTTCCTGTTTTGTCTCCTATAACAGCACACACACCAACACGAGAAGAATAGCCACGGGTTTTCCACGTTCCATCTCCACTAATTATTATATCGGAAGAATTTGTCAAAGTTACCTCTTCCAAAGCTGCACTTTGCATTGAAGCTTCTGCAACTTCTTTACTACACAACTGTAGTTTGTTTATAATGTTATTATAGGATTTTTCAGCAACTGGAGGAGGAAAGTCCATGACACCACAGAAAGTTGTCATTGCTGAATGACCCTGTCCAATTGTCCTCATTGCGTATACAAAACGTCTGTTTATTTCTGGAATATTTTTTCTTTTACCCAGCATTTTTGAATTTCTAAACGAACACAAGTCTTTACAGTTCTTGCATTCAATCGAAAAAACACTAGACAAATCTCTAACACATTTTTCTGATAGTTTAATATCACCACATTTTTTGCAAGAAGCAAAGTTTTGAATGTTTGTAAACATGATAGTTTTATCAAACACTCTATAACCATCAAAACCGTCATCATGTTCAATAAAAGATGAATCAACATCTTGCAGCCGAATCTTTTTTCCAGATGCACTGTTGTTTCGTGATTCATCCACACTGTGTACAGCTTTGCATCTCGTATGCATATTACGAGTAAACTTCCTTTTCTTAGGACGTTTACCAGATGGTCTTTTGGCAGATTCAATCGAATTCATAATTCAAAAGTTTATAAAAAAAATATTTTTCCTAAAACTTATCTTAGAATAAGATACGGTATGAAAATCAAAAGCGAGCGAGTATAAATTCAAGATTGACTTTATCAAAACAAAGAAGTAGAAGTTCATAAAGTTAGTAGAAGTTGTAGTTAATATTCAGAACAACAATAATAATATTTAAGGCTTAGATTCAAGCATTTGATAATAATTAGAATGAAAATATTAGAAACAGAGAAACGCAGCTGTCACCCTGGAGCCAAAATGTAAACAGTATTTAAATCACCTTTTCTACTCTTTTTATTTTCTTAATAACGTCCGTTCTATTGGGAATATCTGCATGTGGTTTCTTTTAGAACACTCAGAAAAGTTTACTCTAGAAAATAAAATAATAAAAAAATCGATTTCCCGGAAATTTTAAAAGGTATATGACCCCTTAAATATCCTACAAACCAATAGACGCAGAAAATCTGAAACTGTACCAAGAACAAGAAAGCAATATATGAAAAAAAGTCAAGTCAACAAATTTGAAAAATGTATGTTTTCTAAAATGATAATTGACACTTAGGATATTATCATTCAAAATACCTCCTTCTTTTAATACAGAAAATTAATATCTATTGCGAAATTGCTCTGTGAAATATTTTTATTTTGTAGAAATAACACATACATATATACTTCTCTCAAAAAGAGCTTCGAGCAATTTATAGTCAAGGATAGGGATTTAACTGAAAATTTGTTCAAATAACTGATAAAAATTGAAATTGTACCTTACTTATTTTGAGTAATAATTAAAATTTCACTATTTTCCCTTTCAATCTTGCACATTTAAAATTCTTCAAAATGATGTGTTCAATTACACTGCTGGACAATTGCTAAGGACGGATCACAAATTGCTATGTAGCATAACATTAAGCGGGACATGAGGCCTAGTAGGATAACATATAGTTGCCACACTGTTCAGACATTAGAATAAAGAATATTTATTGTTCTGGAAAGTACAAAAGCTGTGAAACATCTGAAAGAAAAAAAAATGTTCATTTGATCTGCGTACGGAGAAATGGAACAATGCATCTAAAAGTCAGCAGGCACCTTAAAGAAAGGTATCAGTACGGGATATGTCCACCGTGGAGTGTGATGCAACATTCCTCACGTCGTACCATACTTTGCACAACATTATCCATCAGCTGTTGAGGCAATTTATTTCATTCCTCTGTGATTGCACGGATGAGGGTGTTCTTGTTTTTAGGAGGATAGTTTCGACCAGCAACTTGCCTCCCCAAAGCATCCCACACACTTTCAATGGTGTTTAGATCTGGAGAACGCGCTGGCCATACGAGACGTTGAATACCCTCGCTGTCTAGACAATCCTGAACAGCGAGTGTTCGATGACATGTTGCGTTGTCGTCCATAAAAACAAATTTATCACCGACAACACCACGGAAAAGACGAACATGAGGAAGTAGAACTTCATCAATGTATCGTTGGCCCGTCATAGTCCCATTCGCAACCACATGTAGGCGCGTGCGGCCATTGATCATGATGCCGGCCCACACCATGATACTGCATGTCGGATATCGGTCATTTTCCTGGATATTTTCTGGACGATAAGCAGTACCACTCTTGCGCCAGATCAGTTGGCGTCTACAATCCGATGACAAACTGAACCTACTCTCATCTGAGAATAGTACGCATGCCCAGTACTGTTCAGTCCAATTGTGATGCTCACGACACCATTGCAAACGGGCAGTACGGTGCTGTCTGGTCAATGGGACACACACAACAGGTCTGCGTGTGTGTAGTCCTCCTCCCCTCAAACGTCCGGCAACAGTTTTTCGGGAGATCTGCTTTCCTGAGGCAGCAAGAAACTGATTTGCTACCTGCTGAGCTGTGGCGCGCCTGTTCCTTTTTGCTGATAGGACGATATATCTGTCTTCTGCAGGCGTCGTACTTCTAACACGACCTCCCCCGTGCCGTCTACTACACATTCCAGTAGTTTTAAATGACTTCCACAGCCGTGAAACAACGCTGTGAGCGATGTCGAACTTCCTGGCAACATCTGTTATTTTTCGCCCTTCTTCGATGTTCCCAATAATTCGGCCACGCATAAAATCATCTATGTGATGTCGGGAAGACATGCCAAAAATTTTAAGTTCGTCTATTAAATCTTTCCTGTAAAACTTTGACTTGAAACAACAACTGTCCCCACGCGTCAAAACCTTTAAAGCTCTTATGAACGCTATCACGTGATGAACAGACGTGGAAAAAAAATTTGCATACTCATACTTCTTCTTACTAATATCCCGCACTTATTCTAATTTTCCACATTTTGCTTCCTTTCATTTTGTGGTTGCTATGGATGATAGTGTTATCCGTCCTTAGCAATTGTCCAGCAGTGTATCAGAAGCACTCAGAACTTGTTCTCAGCAGTTTGGAATAAAGCATATCAACTGTACAATATACACGTAAATTCCAGCAGTTAATGTTTAAAGATTTATAGCAAACTATATGTATGCCAAAAAATATTTAAATAATAATATATTATAACTATACATTTTTTAAACTTTGGTAGTACGTCTTTAAACTAATTAATTCTAGTCTCTATAGGACTAAAACATATATCATTGCCTTGAGAACTGTTTACATCTCTTCATAAAATAATTATGATTAATTAACCTAAAAAATGGAGTTTTTTACGACTAAGAATGAAATTCATTTATAATTTTTTTGTAGAACATACCTGAAAGCACTTTTTTGTACTTTTAAAAAATATGTTTTATATGAAACATTAATCTTACGTTTTGGATTTTTCGCCTTTAATTTCAGAATCAATCGATAACTGTGCTTTCTTGCATTTTTCCTCTTGGAATGATATATGCATGAATTACATTTCAAAATATATATTTTTCCTTTTTAAGAAAAGCTAATTCCTACAATTTTATTTACATTTAGTTGGTAATTATTAGAATGTCCCGTCTTTATAGTTTCTAAATAAAAGTGAATATACCCTTCATGTAATTTAATTTAAATGTTTAATTTTTCTGAATACTTGATTAATCCACTTATGAAATGGACTAACGTAGTTAAAATTTACATAATATTTATATTTAACTTTAAGGCCAGTCAGTAGACTAAAAATCTTCAGATTAGCGATTTTGATATTATGATTTTTCTAAAAAATCTCCAATTCATAACCATTCCAGTGATATAAAATATTTGCCGTTTTATGAATAATAATCATGTCAAAATTACTTTAAAAAATTAGCTGCCACATACCACTACCACTTTGACAGATTAAGTGAAAACATTGGATTTTTTAAATTTGAGAAGAAGTGGCAAATATTAACAGTAGATTAACTGTATAATAACTGAAAGTTTGACTGTTAGTTTGCTTACGTACTTTTGGAGCGAAGGATGTAAATTTGATGAAAAAATTTGCTTTTAATAAATTGAAATTTAGAACCTGGGTGTGTGTGTAAGTTTTTTGTGGTGTATTTAAATAAAAATGGTGAAATTTCTGCTTTCGAAATTTTTATGCTTTTAAATACTTTATAACTTGTTTGTGAGAATTCTATTGAAAACGTGCTCGTTTGAAAAAATGATAATTATAGAATTATTGCAATGGTTAAAAAATGAGATAGGACAAAAATAAGGGTTCACTTATTGCAACCAAGGTAATAGTTGTTAAAATATTGCATATATAAAAAACCTGCTCTTCATCTAAACAATACTAAAAGAAAAAAATCACATCATCCAGGAAATCAATGGAAATTGAAGGGGAACCCAAAATCTTATCCTTCATTACCTTGCACAAAAAAATTATGGGCTACATTTTTGTTTTTGATAAAGTAAAATTTTGCATAAAAATTACAGTTTTCTAAAATTTATATTTTTAAAACTGTGTAAATTGTTAATTTTCGGTATGCATGTACAATGTTTCTCAAATGCAATTGTGTATACTGAAGGGATATTTTTGAAACATTCTTAAAGCATTATCTAAAAAGCAGATATCGTAACAAAAAATGAAAATTTTCAATAAATTCATAGCAATTTTACGTAAAAGTATGTTTTGAAAATGGTAATTAATGTATTCAAAAAATTATACTTCAATATAAATGTATTGTCTAATTAATATACAAAGTCTTGAGTCACTATGTTTAATAATATCTGAGAAAAAGGTATAGAGTGATTCATCAAATGTAATGTTTAATTTCGTTGCCAGAAGCTTGTTACATACATAAAATACATACATTTTATGTTTAAAACATAAAACAGTTTCATGTTGGCAGTTTCAGAAATCATTTGCCCAAAATAGAGTAACTTCTGAAATTTAAAACTTAGAAACTGTATCTGCAACAACAAAACCTAATGAAAATTTTCGCAATGTCGTATAATAAGGTATTTATAAATACCATCCCAAATTCATACCGATACCATATTGATAAATTTTCAGCTTATACTTATGATGCTTTATATTCAACTTTGATATTTGTAATGCATCAAATCTAAAAATTCCTCAAAAAATGATGCAGAATTTGAGAAAATTGATGTAAATGCTGCAAAATATCTCGTAAAACAAAAACTGAAAAATGCTATATATGTATTTTCTGGGCAATTTAAGACTTTTTTGTTTCCTATTTTACTCAATTTGAATTATATATAAGAAGATAATAATGTTTAATAAAATAGGACAAATACATGTTTCAATCCATTATTTTTGTGATGAAAAGGGACTATTTACATTAAAAATGCAATTTTATCAAACATAATGTTTTTAAAACTGTATGTACATTTTTCTCAGAATCTAATGTATGACTGCACATGAAATATTTTCCTCATATTATTGATATGCAAATTTTGAAGTTTAAAACTTAGAAAATGTGTCTGCAATAACAAAACATAAAGAAAACTTACGAAATGTTGTATAATCAGATATTTCAAAATGCACACCAAAATCGTATTGGTACATTTTCACAAAAATTATGATGATTTATGGTGAACTTTGCTATTTTTAATGCATCAATGCTAAATGTTTTTTAAAGATTGATACAGACTTTGGGAAAATTGATGTAAATGCTACAAAGTAACTCGTTAAACAAAAACTGAAAATTCTATCTATATATATTTTCTGGGCAATTGAAGGCTTTTTGTTTCCTATTTTACCTAAAATAAATTAAGAAGATACTAATGTTTAATAAAATAAGTCAAATGCATGTTGTAATTGATTAATTTGGAAATGAAGTGACTTTTTACATTAAAAATGCAAGTTTTTCAAAATGTGTGTACCTTTTTTTCTCAGAATCTACTGAATGAATACACATGCAATTTTACTGCTTATAACTGATATGTAACTATATATGTTTAAGTTAGCTTTTGAGGATTTTCCCAACATAATTTCCTAACGAGCAGTTATATTTAAAAAATTCAAAAAATTCATAGTGATGCTTTTACGTTGCGTGTTTTTGAAAAAACTAAATAATATATTTGAGACATTTAACTTCAGTATACATATAAAAGTACAATAAATATACAGACAAAATTTGAAGTTTTATATGAGGGTTTTTTTGGGCATAAGTAATGGCAGCTATTTTTTTTCTTGAATATACCAGTCCATTTGGAAAATGTGACATATACAGACAAAAGTTCGAGGAGTTAGCTACATGTGTGGACAATTAATAGCACTGAAAATTCGTAACACACTAATTTATTACTGTAGTATACAAGGCAATATGGCCTTCACGGTGCAAAAGAATTACAAAACAATACACATAAAGTTGACATGACAAACATGGGCCTATAGAATCATAATATAGTCCATGACCCTTAATGTAATCTATAAGCTGCTCGATTGCGGCCCGTGCCAAGTCGGCCCGCACACTGACCAGTCGTTCCGAACGTTCCTCATCACTGGTTGACACACGTCCTTGCTGAAACTTTCCTATCCACCGTGTGTGTTGTTACTATACGGTATGATAGTGCATTATTCTCAAGGGTTTACACTAACTCACTTGATATTCCATCGCATTTCTCCCTCGGAAAACGGCTATTTTGATGAAAATTCCCTGCTCAACACGGGTTACTTCCATCTCACACGACACTCACCAACTGACTTATTTCACAGCCCTTACTGAGATACTACCAGCTATCACAGAACCATATGATGTTCTACATACACACTATACCTGCAGAACTTCCTCATGACTCATATACGTCTGTGTTCCATTCACATATCTACAACAAAAAAATAGTTGCCATGATTTATGCCCCAACCCTCCTATGTAACGTTTTCTGAGTAAAAGGAACATAAAGAAGCTCAGTTTAACATTATCGGTATAGGGGGTACTACCTGTAAATTACGACAAGTAGACATTTTCCATGTTCTCCGTTATACATCAATTCGTCTTCACATTTAATGTCTTTAATCCCCTAAAAATGTATCACATATTTAAATTTACCTATACTTTTAAGAATTTTATATCTTCGTTTGAGAATAATACGCATGGGGCCTTATTAATCATGGTAAGGATAATCATATCATCATATCGTGTTCTCTCAAAATGAGGATTTCTAAAAAAAAAGTACTTTATTCAATCTGTAAATGGAATTAATTTGCAATTTCTCATAAAAGCACCTTAAAATTAGCATTTCTTAGTTCTTTTCCAATAAAGATCATTATTACGAATAAACAAACATTAATCAATGGGTCAGGAGCACGCTACAATCAAGGGCGTTTTAAGGTCTGCGTAAATTGGGACCGGGATCAGGGGTCTGCTTTAGTTTGGGACGCGTCTCGTTCACGGCAGAGTCTTAATAAGACACAACTTGAATAAATTTAAATGTTAAAGACTGTTTCCGGTAACATTCTCCAAAAAACAATGAATTTTGGAGGATTTGTTCAGTGGCAACACTATTATTACGTGATGACTGTATTATTATGTTTGCATCCGAAAACTTGAAAAAAAGTACATGCTATCAAATATTTAGTATTATTTTCGGCAAATTGTAATTTGAACTTCAATAAATGAAAGATTCGAAAAATATGAAGGGAACTTGGCCCGGGCCCAAAGCCTAGGCCATATTGAGGCCTCGTCTTAATCTCGACTCAGCCTTAATAAAATAAGGTTCGAATAATGTCAGGGGTCAAATGTTTTTCCCGCTTGTATTCTTCGAAAAACTGGGAATAGCTACATTTTATGACCGTCGTCAATGTACAGACGTATGTTTACCACCATACACCATCATTACTCATTAGTTCAAAGAGCGGTAGGCAGAACGAATTTGTTTTTTTCGGGTTACTGTCTGTATTCATATTTGACAACGTATGCTAAGTACAATAAATTTTTAAGAGTCATAAGTGTGTCTACATTTATGTAAGAGCCCAGGGATTTAGTAAGTCTTAAGACGTCCCTGGCTTCAATAACCTCGAGTAGGATAAATCTAGGTTTTTGATCATCTAATTGTGGGAAGTTATTTCATTTTAAATGAGTTCATTCAAAACATAAGAAAACAAAAGTCTAAGAAGTGTAAAATTTGAGAAAGAAGCATCACAAATTCGAGGAAATAGCAGTATGAAATGTTCCTTCCTATACTCTTTCCACTTGCAGAATGATTTATGTGAAGTAAACAAGACTAATCATACTTCAATTATTAAAGATATTCGAAACAAAGCAGAGATTATTTTAATGGGTAAAAGTTTCCCATTCCCCTTTGAGAAATAAGTTCTCGAGTTAAAACAATATTTATTTCTTGGGTAATGTACACCAAAACTTTTGAGATTAATTCATGACTATTTTAAAAGTTAGTCGTTTTAGGTGCATCAATTTTGTTTAGTTGCTTCATAGCTTATTTTCTACTTATGAATTAAGTAATTGTATCTTCACACATTAAATAATGCATTTCTATAAAATAAATGTTAGACATTGCCTCTATATTCTGAGAGGATTTAACTATTACGAATAATAAGTACGCTCTTATGTTATTATAAAAACATCACATAATTTTTTCTCTGAAATCTTGTATAATAGTCAGAGAATATGCTTCATATGATCTTGTTGGGTTTTTTTAACAATTCTTTGAGACCTATACTGATTAAATGTAACTTATAAGTTGGAAGGTGTGAGACGAAATGTTCAATAATTTCAACCACAGACATAAAAAATAGCGTCCAAACTTCATAAAGCAGCTCTAAAATACTAAGTCAATGATAGTGTGTGATTAGCATTCTGCTCTAATCCTCGTTAAACTTCAACTTTTCCTTAATTTCCGGAGAAAAAAGTTTATCTTTCGAAAACTTATGGCATTCATTATACCAGCTAAGAGAGGCCTAATGATGATTAGTGCCGGGAGGTATAAATTGGATGATTTTGTGTACCTAAAAGCTGTTAATTTAGAAGCTTCTAAATTGCTTCAGACCTCAGTAGGTCACAATTTACATCTTTGTGTTACTTTCGTTTTTCCTTTTAAATTCTATTTTCTAAGTCAATTTTCCAACTAAATGTGAACAAAATGTTTTACGTAAAATATTCTTAACGATTTTAATTCGAAACGTTTGTAAACATTCAATTTAACTCAAAGATATAAATTTCTTAAAATTCAGAGTACATCAATATGCAATATATTGCGATTAAACTGTTTCACTGTTTTCTAACTAATTTGTTTAGTTATTTAATAGAGTAAAATAGGAGAATAAAAATGTCCAAAATGTTAAAAGAAATGAAATTGCTTTAGTGATTTTATGAAAAATTTTATTATGTCGTTAGTTTATTTATCATAAAATATTATACTCTTGTTGTAATGTTACAATGAATGTCCCTTATGTAGAAGTTAGATTTTTTTAGACTCGAGGTAGACTCCTTGTGAGCTAATAAAATATAACATAAGGCTTACGAAAGTAAGTCAATACTCAATAAATAGTAGAAGGAAGCTTCAACTTGAAGGATACGGGTACAAACGGGAATCAAAAGGCAAAGGAAACAAGAATGAATGCAAATACAATGAAAATAGAACAAAATGCAAAATTTCTCACATGCAACCGGAAACATTCAGTAATTAAAATTATACAATGGGGAAGATTAAGGAGAATGCTCGTAATAAGATTTTCAAAATACAAATACATAAAGCATACATACGCTACTCTACACAAACGTATATACACTGGTGTGCAAAACTTAAGGGCGAGACGGTTTTTTCAATAAAACTCTGTACAAAAACTTTCCAAATCAACACATTTAATACCGTAAGATCCCCAATACGTAAGGACATGTGTAATGTAAGCAACACTTACTGAAAGAGAAATCAGAGGGAGAAAAAGAAGCTTGATTGAAAAAGTAGCATGGAGCGCAATGCGACTGAAGGCCGAAACATCCCTGTGATGGGTGTCCAGCAGTAAACATCCGGTCTTTAGTAGAGGATATGATCTCCCCTGACTGCTAGGCAGGTTTCACAGCGTCTGCCCATGCTGAAAATGAGGGTGTCAATGAATTGTTGAGGCATTGCTGCCCATTCGTCTTGCAGCGCCAATCGAAGCTCTTGAATTGTTACTGGTGGTAAGGTACGAGCTGCCAAGCGTCTGCCTAGAAAATCCCATACATGCTCGATAGGATTGAGATCCGGAGATCGTGCCGGCCAATCCATACGTTCAATATTCTCACTCTTTAAGAGCTGTTCGGCAGCTACTGTGCGATGACATGGTGCATTGTCTTCCATGAAAAGGAACTGCAGACCCATAGCGCCTCTAAAAAGACGCACACATGGAAGAAGAATCTCGTTACAATAACGGGTCCCGTTGACTGAACCTGCATCGAAGATGTGAAGGTCTGTACGACTACCAAGCATGATGCCTCCCCAAACGAGAACACCGCGACCTCCATACCTGTCCCTTTCAATGATGTTCGAGGGATGATTGCGGCTTCCCTGCTCTCTCCAGATGAGTATGCGATGAGTATCGCTACTCAAACTGAATCTGCTCTCATCTTTAAAGAGTACTCGTCCCCATTCATTGTCTCTCCAATTCCGGTGTTCCCGGCACCACAGAGAACGCCTTCTTCGATGGGCAGGCGTTAAAGGTACACACCATACAGGGCGTCGTGCAAACAGACCACCACCGTGCAGTCTTCTGGCCACGGTAAAACGCGATATCGGTCGTCCAGTCGCCTGTGTAGTGTGTCTAGCGATTTCTCCCGCTGTCCGCCGCCTTTTTCTTCTGGCCTGTAAGACAATGTACCGGTCATCTGCGGGTGTGGTTCCTCGTGGACGACCACTACTGAACCCCCGGATAGCTGTTCCTATAGTTTGAAATTGTCTCCAAAGTCGTGAAACGATGCTGTGAGCAATTCCGAACTCTGCAGCCGCACTTGTCACACTGCGGCCTTCCTCCAACTTCCCAATGATTCGACCTCGGGTCAAAGCATCCAGATGTCGTCTAACAGATTGAGTATTCGCCATTTCTCGCTGAGGCAGCAACTCAGTGTGATTTTAACTGCTATACGGCGTGCAATATCTTGCCAGAAGTACTGATCTTACCCCGACAACATGCTTTATACTACTCAGACACTTCCCCATTATGTCTACCTGCATATCTGCGCATGTGCTACCGTACATCACCTTACTTAATCTCCTGATTGGTCTTTCTGTCCGCTCTGCCTCTTCGTTCAGCTGATATGCTAATTTTGTCGACTTCGTCCTTAATTTTTGCACACCAGTGTATATATATACAATGTATTGGAGTATTTCTTAAAGATTGGCAGAAGAAGAAAGTAAAGTACAGCCATTTATCATATCATATTTTATCCCAGTTTTCAGCAAAACAGTCAGTACTTCAAGCCATGACAGAGACGAGTCCGCCGAAGTAGAAGTCTAAGTACTTATGCGGGAGGTGGGTTGAGTTGTCCTGGTACGAATCTTACCCCAACTGACACATGAAGGGCTAGGGATTCATACATATATATACAAGTACAGTAAATGTTAGTAAACATTCAAAATTTATAATCTAAATAATACGGGAATATATGCTATTAATGCAAAAGATGATTTTATATGAACAAAGGCAGAGAAAGAAAGAGGCAACGCAATACTGTTATTTTGTAGAATATTCTTGAATGTACGTCTTTTCATGAGTGTCTTCATGAGTACCTTTGAGTTTAGTACATACACGTATTAGATACTTGGCATCCTGGACTGTGTCACAGGAGCAAGAACATTGATTATTGGGCATTGGTTATTGGGCAAATTGGAGCGTTTGAAATAAGTTTTACAGTTTTCATGTCCAGTTAGAAACTTGGTAAGTTTAAAATTAGGTTGAAAGTGGTTATCCTAAAAACATTTCTGAATTGTATATAAAGCTACGTATAACTTAACGCAGTGGTGCAACAGCCAAATAGGGACAAGGACTACTGCGCTCATATCAGTATACGTGACCTTGGTGCATGAGCAGATATTACGATCCGGTTGTCAGTCTGATGTCTGAGTCAAGAAAGTTGAATAGCTTCATAAAAAAGGAAGATTTAATTTATTCTATAAATGCTTATTTTTAAAAATAAGTATGAGTTATTATTTTTTAATTTTGAGATTGTGGCGACTAGCTCTGTAGAATTTTATCGTATATATTCTAGATTGTATCCAGCAACTCTACTGGTTCAGTTTTGTGCAGTCACTTCGAGACTAACGAGAGGGTCTTGACGTTCTCGAGAATAATAAATGTGTGTGTTTTGTATCATCCGCTGATGCTAGCTTAAACACAGAATACACTGAAACAGCGTTTCTCAAACTGTGAAGTGCATGCCCCTAGGGGGCATGACAATTCTACGAGGGAGGCGTGAGCATATTGTAAAATCGAAGACAAAAAAATTATTAAATTTTTGTAAATAAACAAAAAAAAACATTCTGGCATAATAAAATACTTATTTACATTGATATAATACTCTTATAAATGCATCAGTGCTGCTCAATACATTTTAAAATTAATTTAACAATACAAAGTTAAGAACAAGTTTAATAATTACCAGTCATCCCATGGGATTGTCATATATAAAATTACATACAGAAATTAACACTTATCTTGATAATTTGTAAGTTTATAATTAATCCTGCCGATTCAGAGTTGTGCAATTCGCTTATCATTGCCCACCGTTTTCTACGTAGGCACACGTATGTTATGTATTGAAGGGGGAGGGAAGAATAAGTAAGCAAATAATCTGAAATAAGTAAATCCTTCGCAAACAATGCCAAGGTCCTTTCAGTGTATTCCAAAAAAAACTTTCGGTATAACTTTGTGGATAGCAGTGCTTAAAAAAGATCGTTCTTTTTGTAAGACGTATACATACGTCCGAGGAAATTAACTCTTTGGCTGAGCGAGACATTTTTATACACCAGTGGCACATAAGAAGTAAAACAAGTATCGTAGTTTTAGTGTCAACGTATAGTATTATTGAATTCAATGCGTTGTTGCTGTATGGGGGAGGCACGATGAAATAATGATTGAATATTGGGTGGCGAATATTGAAACTTTGTGAGAAGCACTGCACTAAAATTAATAGACTAAATCGCTACTGTAAGATGAATTTGATTAAGTGGTACAGATACAATGCAAACTATCTTATTTTTCCCCACACGAATATTAATTGCTTGCATATTACAACATGTTATTCTATCTTACTTTATAAAAATAACAGTAATCAAAACATAATAAATACAATTTTTCTTAAAACACATAGTTTACCATAACTATTATACATTTTGTTAAATATATCAACATTCCAACTTTTTTTTAATCGGTAAATAGAATCTAAATTCATGCCAAGAAGCTTTTAAAAATCCAGATCTTTAAACATCTTATAAGATTCCTATGAAACCAAGTAAATTTAAAAGATCCTTCAATGTATCTACTCCACGCTATTTTCTTTCATGTTTGTTTTTTACATCTCACCTCCTCACTTTAAACTTCTTCCGTATCACCGACTCTTTGTCCATTTCCTGAAGCAAACTGATTTGGCAGAAACGGGAGGAAATTTACTTTACATGGATAGGAAAAGCAACTTCCGGTCGCGGGCAGAAACCAGCCCGATTTCCAAAAGTACCAAGAGCAGAAATTCCGCAGTCCTTTTGAATATGATTGAATGGCTAAACTGATACAAGAAGTATTCACGAGAACTGAATACCAATAATAACGCTCTACTGATTTTAAAGCAGAAAAATCGGAAATACCATTGCAGTGCTTCCTTATTTTCTTTTCAGGTTTCAAACACGAAGCATAAAGTGGTTAATAGTTAAGAACAGTTTTATTTTTGTTTTATGAAATCTCTTATTTGAGGAATAACTGTATTAATATTCTAAGCATAGTCACTTATAAACGCGTTTTTTATGTTATTTAATGTGTGATACGGCAATATATTGTTACGAACTTTTTTCTAAAGTAGTGTAAATAATTTGTATTTGGATGTGTACTGCATCTATATTACTCTATGTTATATTTATTTTATGTTCAAATTATAATATTCACAAGCAACATCATCCCTTGCGTTATAATGGTGATCCAATGGGAACTTGGCAAAATCTTGGCCAGTTCGAGATCCTATGGATTTTTCTGTAAATTGACGGGGAAATACACAAATTTCATGATCTATGAAGCAAGCGGATCTTACTCGAAGGATCCACCAGGTCTATAAATAGGGAGATGCTCGCCGAAACTGAGTCAGTATTTTGTTGACTAGCAATTAATATCCTTGCCTTGACCGTAAGAGTCGATTAGCGATTAGCTCGGCTATTGAGTAGGCAGAAAAGTGCTTGTGAATAATATTTTACATACGTGTATTTTATACACTGATAGATGTGTCTGAGCTTTGTGGAAGGTACAAAGACATTCTGAGATTTATTCTGCGAATTTTGCTGCTGAATCCTGAATTTCAAGGATTGTTTCCTCGAGAATAATATTCCATCGCTCCTGAAGAAGTGTCTTGCTCTTTGCGACTGTTTTGCATAAAATCCTCGAACCCCGATCAACGTAACAATATTATGTAATTTCACTGTCTTCCGTAGCTAAAAAAGTAACAAAAGTTTTATGTTGTTAAAAAAGTAGCAAAAAAATAACATTGTAAAATGTTGATGGATTTTCATTTAACACTATTTGAAAAACCTTTCATCCTTTATTTAGAAATTTGAAAGGTAAGATCTTTCCGGCACTACTAATGATATATCCAAAAATGCAATTTAAATGCTTTCTGAAGTTTACTTATTTGTCTTGATGGCGTATACTATAACTCACATTTTAACTTATTATATGTAAATTTAATTAATACAATAAATTCGAAAACCTCAATATTAATTTAAAAAACATATATGATATTTCTCCTTACATGTGATAAATGATCTTAATCAACTTAAAGTGCTACACACAAAATCCATAAGCCGTATCACTTTTTGCCTCAGAATTATTGTCAAAAATGGAAACAGGAACGAAAAAAAAGTTAATTGTAGCAATTAAATTTTTGCATGTGTGAATGTGTGTGCCAAAAAACCGTTAAATATAAAAATATTTGCTAATTATTTCCTAATAATTAAAAACATTCAATTTCATCACGAAAACTGATGGCATTGTATTTAGACCTCTTTCATCTAACCTTCTAAATCAGTTATTTGGAACCTAGATTCCTAGAGCCTCATGGAGCATGCTTGAGTGCTCAGAAACAAATTCAAGTATATTACGCATCACTGCAATTGAGAAATTTCTACTTTAATTGGATATTGTATCTTTTAGATGACTTACACGAGGCTTTATTTTTTCTGAATATGGTCACGTTTAACTGTACCCATAATTTTGGCACAATGTTTGGCATAATGTTAAAATGTTAAGAAATATGTACTCGAAAAACCTCTTTTGCATTAAGTCTCCCTACAATTCACAACTTCCTTCCGTTATCTAAAGTTCATATAATTACTTCCTTTTTACATCCTTAAATTTTTTCTTACTTTAGTTTACATTTGAATTTGATGGGATATTGCAAGAATAATTCATAAAAGTTTCCAAAGGTGAAAAGGGGCAAATAAGCGAGTTTTCTAATTAATAAAAAATCCCCACGCGAAAATGCGTATCTTTATTGAGAAACATTAGTTTAATGTTTGTTCCTTTTTTTAATGAAATTCAGGTGACTAATCAAATTTTCTTAACTTTGAAAATCGATGATTGTCATTTTCACAGTGAATAACGGTGCTTCCCAGATGGGTTTTTTAAAACTAATTTTTTGCAACACATTTTATTAGGTACAAAAAGTGAAACAAGTAAAGCAATGAACTATCGTCTAAATTAGTTGGAAAGCAACCGGAAAAAACTAAATTTGCATGCTTAATTTTAACCGTTTTTCTTGGTAAAAAAACAGCTGGTTTAATAATTCAGAAGTAAATAATAGTAAAATTTTACATTTTAAGCATATTTTTGAAGAAAAAACCGTTTTTTTTATTTATTGTATTAAAACCCTTAGTTTGGAATTCATGTTTTGTTGCTGATTGAGTATTCTATAGATGGTTCTGAAATATCCTTGTTCTTAAGGTATTCGACTACCCTAAAATCTTTATTTTCTTTTAAACTGACAATTCTTTTTATGATTTTATTATATGCGCTATCTTATTAGCTTTATTAAAATACCAAGTATTTTTATTTTCCATTCACAAGAATATTAACTAAAAAAATAATTAGTAAAACAGATGCCATAACTTTACATAAGATATCAAACATTAAATTGCGCTTTACTAGAAATATTTTTGTTTTCAAAAAGTTCAAACAGGGACAGCAATTGCTTAAAACGTTTTAAAAATGATTTGCTGAAATTCTGTGTGTATGTTCTGTATAACAGTAAAACTGTTTTAACCTTCAGGTTTATCAATCTCTTTTTTATTTCAAAATTTACAACCCTTTATGTGGAAATAATCACTGTTTTTTTAAGCAATTTCGATTAAAAGCTAAGACAAAGTGTTCTAGTTTTGATAAAAATTAAAATATCTCTTATCCTGCGGGTCATTTCAAAAAGGAATAGCTAAGTAATACATCAAAATGGAAAATTTGAGAATTTGTTCATTTGCTATTTGTACATAGCGGATTCCATTTATGCAACTTTTTTGTCAATTTTTACTCCTCTTTTTCCAATTTCAACTGTAATAACTTATTTATCTCTTCTTAATGTTAGCCTTTTCCTCTTAAAATGTACTAAATAAATCTAAAACCACAAATAAATCTCCATGTCTCGATTTTTTTTTAAAAAAAGTTGTCGCAAGTATTCGGATACCTTAATCCGTATTTCATTTTAAACAGTACTAATATTTATTATTAAATATTCTTATCAAATACAGTATCTGAACGGTACATCTTTTTTTTATTTGAAACAATAAGATAATTATAAAAAAAACATATTAGTTACAGAGTATATACATTAAATGGTACTATTCCACACAAAAGATTAAATACACATTAAAAAGAAACACCTTGGGCAATAAAAAGTTGTTTTATTAGTGAATAATTTATCAAAGTAGTTTTCATTGATTGATTTTATTCATTCGTCTTTATTTAAACTAAATTCTTATAAAAGAAAGAATAAAGTGTTTCTTTTACGCTTAAAATGATTTTAATTACAGTATAGTGCATAACTTAAATATTTTTCTTTTTTCGATTTATTGGTTCTTGCGCTATAAATTCATTGCTTTGATTTTCATCCCCTTTTTTATTTACGTTAAGAATATTCATGGTTCTTTCAGTGATTTATTGAATTAACTTGCACATTTAAAAGTCAAAGTCAATTTTTCAGTCATCTCCTGTCAGCCTTTAATTTCATTATCGTTCACAGTGTAGACCAGGGGCCAGCAACCTTTTAGCTTTGGTGTGCCAAACCAATTTACTTATATGGCTCAGCGTGCCTTACGATAAGCCATTTTTTAAAGAATTTTATTCCAACGGTAATGCATGCAGAGTTTGAGAATAGATGTTAATAATATAGATACAATTTTGTGCTTATTAATTTTGTATCCTTTAAAGATATTTCTTATCATAAAAATAAACAGCATACACACGATATATCTATTTCTACAACAATTTTTTAAAAAAAAAAAACCTTAAAAGGGAATTTATACTATTTGTTTTTAAACATACTTATTAAAATAAGAAATATACGAAATAAAACATAAATATTTCACTTCATTAATATTCAATAAAAGGATAAATAAAAATTTTATTGTGAACTTAGTGCTTGTTCCGTTATACTTTCATATCGCAAAATCAGGAGTATAGTTTATGACTTTCAATTTGACACGATTCTGAGTATTCAGATTTTAAACAATTTCTTTGAAAACTCGAAATATTTTTCATATGATTTTTTTTTAAATTTGATCTGTAAAACTAAAATCGGACAGCAGAGTATATGCGATTTTTTCTCTCCAACAATGACATTCAATAATTTACAACATAGCTGTATATTTACTATACTGTTCGAATTAATTGGGACAAATGGGAGAAAAGTGAATTTTCTAAGATCTTAGCTTTGCATCATTACATACCTTAAATAAAATGAAAATTTTGTATATTAGTACGAAGTATATCTTCCTTTAGCAGAAATGACCTTTTCAATTCGTCTTGGCATTTTCTACACTAGAGTAGCACACATGTTTTTTTTGATTTCATCATCTTGGAAAGATACTTGTGTAGCCCTTTTTATCATTTGCTCTGTGGTCATGCGATTCATCTGACCGAAACGATTCTTGAGAATATGTCAACATATATGAAGAGAATTTAAGTCTGGGGAATTTTCAAGCCAATGAAGCAAATTTATTTTATTTTTCGCGTAAAAGCATGGATCAATTTTGGAATGTGACAAGATCCAAGTCCTTTTGAAATGTTCCGTCAAATCCTTCCATTAATGGAACAATCCTACTACATAATATTTCTATATATTTGACTGGATTCATCATGCATTTAAGAGGAACAAAGCTTTCAGTACCATTTGTTATGGGGAAAAAAACCCCAGGATCTGTTTTGAAGGGTGTTTAACAATTGTTGAATATGATCTGGTAACAAAGTTTATACTTCACTTTGTCTAACTACACTTCATTTGTATCAAATAAATGACTCAATAAGAATAAACTCAAATAATGGTCTCATCAGTCAAAATTACCTTCTCACAGTCATTAATAGTCAATAATCGGTATTTTTTGGCCCATTCTAAATGTTTTTTCATCATTAGCTGAGCTAAAAGTAGTTTCTTTCCTCAGCCTTGTTTCTTTAAGGCCACCTTCCAGAAGCCTTTTCCGTGCAGTTAAGGTACTCAATTCAACACCATTATCGTGGCCGTGATAGCCGAGTGGTCATGGTATCGGATCATGGCTGTCCTTGCCCAGTACCACTAAAGACCCGCAGTGTAGGAAAGCGATGTATTTTAAATCTGTCGAGATCTCAAAGGTCCTCCCGTTGGTGTGGTGTGGTGGTTAGGAGACAGAGGTCATCAGGTGTCATCCACGTCACTTAACCATGTTTCAAAATTACGTGGTCCGTTACCAAAACCCCTCCGACATTAATATTCACTCACTCAACACCATTATCCAATAGATCCCATCATAGGTCTATGCTCCTTTGTTACTTAAAATCTGATCAATTATTGGAGTAGATTTCACTTACGCCCAGATTTTTCTTCTCTTTTTGGAGATGAGGATCTAGAGTTTTTAAATGATCTTGAAACACTTAATTTGATCACGCCAACTGCTATAGTTGTATCTCTATCACATATCACAGTCATAGGAGTGTATTCATAAAGAGGGATTGATTTTAGATCTTTGATCTAAGATCTTTAGATCTTTTGATATCCATATTTGAGCACGTAAAAGTAACACGTCTTATGTAGAATTTAAAATTGAAATTACCAGCTGCCACAATGAAAGGCTTACAACTGAGCTCCTTATACTTTAAAATGAATAAATTTTAGTCAACGTCGATCTGTCACTCTACGTAAAGGCATATATAATGGATTTGAAGTGGTTCAGGACATCATTCGTAATTGCATACCAACACAAACAAGGAAAGCATGTTTTTTCCCACTTATGATTCGAACAGCATAGTATCTCTAGAGTTATCTCTCAGACTTTTTCTTGATACCGTAAATGTCCATAATTCTGAAGCTGTTCGTCAAATAAGGTCCAATATAAATTTTTTCAACTTCCATCGATTCAAATTTGAAAAGCGTTGCAGAGTGCCACTAAGAATTATACCTCTGGCATATGCTACCGCCCCCTGGCACAGATTATATCATCTAACGAATCAAAATGCATTATTGGCTATTGTTTAATTATCGATTAACTTTTGCTTTTCTTGATAAATAAACTTAAGTAACTAAACAACTAGTTTGTTCACGTGCTATGCATGCATTACTTCCCAGATGCAGTTGATTTACATTATGATGATTGATTATAAGCTAGAAGAGTTTATGTGTTTCATTGATGTTTTTTCCGTACTTTGATTTCGTATCAGGCAACATTTTTGTGAAAGTATGGAAAAAGATGAAACATGAAAACTTGTCTAGCATTTTTTTTTCTTGACTTTGCAAGGAAGTATTTTAGAACTTGATTCATTGGGAAAGTTTTTCAAAAACTTCAAATATTGGGAAAATATTTGACAGCTGGAATTTGATGCTGTACAAATTTCGATGAATAAAACTTATATTATATTACAGGATATTCCTTGCACACAATTATTCTTCAAGAAAATAAAAGAAAATTATACAATTTGGGGAAGGTATCATCCACGGAAATTTTCAGTATTTTGGCATAGATATAGCTTTGACACCGGAGCCTATTTAGTTTGTTCTCCTTTTTGCATTTTTGCAGATGATTTAAAAAATTTTTGTGATTTTTAAAGGTTTTCCCTGCTGATTACTTATAAATGTTTTGAGGTTCTAAGTTAATTAGGAGTGATCTTCAAACTAAATATACCTAGAACGTTCGCACTGTTATTTTGATACCAAGGCAATTTATAATTTATCATTATAATTAGCCGTCGTTCCTCAAAATATAATTCATTAAGTAGATAACATTAGTAAAACAAACTTTCCAAAGTACTATCACACATTTATTTTAACTTGAATGCAGTAATATTGGATTAACAGTGGAAAGGAATATGTTTTTCTAAAATTGCTGTGTCTAAGTGTTTCAGAAAAAAATTCATTCGATTTTTAAGCCTTGTGCAGTGCAGACACCCTGATACAATGACTTGTAGAAAAGGTCTAAGCCGTGATGAAATTGCTTATTTGTTTCGAGAGATTTTGAGAATAAATCGCATTGTGGTGAGCTGTTGCTCTAACTTAGATTCCGATGAAGACATAAGATTGATTGGAAGTGAATGTTAATAATCCGAAGAAAGTGTTGATGTTAATAGTAATATTCCAGGAAATCCTGATATGCATGTTGCTAGGAATGACACAGAATGGATACCGTATAATGGTAATGTTCCTGTCAAATTGGCGACTCGAAATGTTTCGTGACAAACCAGTAGTCCAACAAACTTCTTGAAACATAATATCGACGTAAGTTTTTTTATGATCTAAAGGTATATTTAACTACATGAAATAATATTAAACAATCCTAAAACTAAATTCTATTGGCAGTAGTCTTGCAATTATTTGTTTAAAACAATTATTTTATATCACTGTGTCAAAATGACTCAGGTGGACGCTTAAGGGTACTTGAAATCCTGGATGTTCTAGTGTTAAATCAGCTGATAGATTATCAGTTTTCTGAAGACGTAAAAATTGGGCAAAAGTGGATTTCTTCTAAATACACTTAGTCTACCTTATGGACAACTTTTAGGAGTTATTCCAGCAATTGATAAGGAAATGGGACCTGCAAAAACAGTATTGCGAGTGCACTACGTTATAAATAAGGATTCTCACAGTAAAATCTGAAAGCAATAAGGTATTATTGTCTAGATTATAACGGGTTAAGTCTATATATAGCACGTTGCTGGAAATTACATCACACTAAAACAGACCTCCTACAAATAAGAAAGTGAATAAAAGTGTACAATTTAAAAAAAAAAGTTTTTCTAATCTTATTTTCCTATTTATATAACTTTATGTATTTATTTTTTGTGTACCGCATTTTCTCGAATCTAAGCCGTTTAAATTCTGAGCAGCACCCAAAATTCTGAAAATGCTTTTGTAAGGAAATGTTGTCATCGATTCTAAGCCACACCCTTACCCCACACCCCAATTCTTTACATGTTTTTGAGAAACAATTTTTTAAAAAAATGTGTAGAAGGCTCATCACTATCGAATATTAAAAAAAAAAATTGAAAAATATAATGAGAAATAATACCCCCTAATAATCGATTCATTTTACTATAGTATTAAAAACTTTCAAATATTACATACATGAACCTGTAATTTCTGTAACTGTCAGTATCAAGTTTCGAAAATGATTCCTTACTCCCATTGTCATTTTGACTTCGAGAATTAGTGTCGGCGTGACCATTTTCCCCCACGGTGCCATCTTCCGTGTCATCTAGTGGAAACGGTAGTTTAGTGATTAAGGTATTGGATCGTGGCTGGCTTGTCACGAGTTCAAGCCCAGGACCACTGAAGACTCGCTGTGTAGGGGTCCGGTGCTCTTAATTATGTCGAGAGCTCAAACTTCCTAACGTTGGTGTGGTGTGGTACTTAAGAGAGGGGGTGGGTGCCAGCTCAGGAGTCGTCCTCGTCACTTGATCATGGTTCAAAATGACCAGGTTCGTCACCAAACCCCCCTCGTATCAATGAACAGTGCGACGTTAATATCCACTCACTTACTCATTTTGTGTCATCTAGTGCACTTGTTACACAATAATCTTCTTTAAAGACTGTATTATAGAAGAATATTAAACAATTATTTGACTGTTGAACATTTATAAGCAAAAATCATATTAATTTGCTTACGACATCGACATTTCTTTCCGTCAAATTTTCAGTTGCCGCTGCTCTGTGTTTCCGATTATTTCTGTACATAAAATTGCCTTCCATTTCAGACTTACGTCATAGTAAACTCCTCTTGATGTTATCGATATATTTGATATTAAGGTAGTGTGGCGTGACAACTCTACGAGGCGGGCACGTGCATATTGAAAAGTCGAAAACAAAATATTATTTTAAAAAATTATTAATTTTCTGAAAAGTAACAAGCAAAATATATTCTGACACAATAAAAAAATAAAATACACATTAATATTGATATATTGCACTTATAATTGTATCAGGTGCTACAGAATGTATTTTATATAATAATTACCAATGATCCTATGGGTTTTTAATGTATAAAATTACATACAAACATTAACACTTATATTGGCAAATTGTACGGTATATAACTAATTTCTTAACTATCGAATTAAAGTTACGCTATTGGCTTCTCAATGCCAACCGTTTTCCACGTAGATGCATGTATGTGATGTATTGGGGGGGGAGAAATAAAGAAGCAAAAATGATATATAAAATATGTAAATCCTTTGCAAACATTGTCAAGGGGTCCTTTTATTGCATTCCAAAACGTTCGGAATAATTTTATGGAAAGCAGTGCACAGAAAAGATCGTACTTCGGAAAGACGTATATATACGTCCGGGGATATTAACGCTTTGACTGATCGAGACGTTTGTGTACGCCGGTAGCACTGTAGAGGTTAAAGTCGTATTGTAGTTTTAGTGGAAAAGTATAGTATTATTGAATTCAATACATTGTTATTTTATGAGGGGGGCGCGATGAAAACTGTGATTGAATATTGGGTCGTAAACATTGAAACTTTGAGAGGCACTGTATTAAGGTGATTAAAAGAAAGAGCGTATACAAAAAAAATTTCCTAAATACGAGCAGACAATGATATTTAGGATAGACTGAATACTGGGGATAGACTACGAAATGGAATATGTTATTTATGTAAGTGGCCGGAATGGATGGCTTAATTTTTATCTTTTGAAAGGAATGGAAACTCAATTTTCCCTTACAACAAATTCTTTGCCTTCGATTCTAATCCGCACCTGATTTTCAGTAGCATTAACACTGGAAAAATAGAGTGGGTTAAACTCGAGTATATAAGGTATGTAGGGTTGGATCCTAGTCAAGCACACTGCTTGGCGACAAAATCTTTGGCACCAAAAATTTTGGCGATAAAGTTTACAATATGGCAACCCTAAAACCGTAAGAAAGCTTGGAGAGCAATGGGATAAGGCTGTTTTAGGTTGGGTTATGAAAGAAGGATTAATTCCCTCCGTATATGAGTGTCAGAAGTGTAAAAAGGATATGCTTTGGGTTGAATGAAAGGGTACGATTGATGGTTTTGAATGGCGTTGTCGAGTACAGTCGAAAGAGAATCCCCACTTTGTTTGCCGGAGTGTAAGAAAAGGTATGTGGTTTATTCATAGTAGATTGAGTATTTGTGTGATCTTGCGATTAACCAGGTATTGGTTAGGCAAGAGTATGAATGAGTTTGTAGTGAATGATTTAAAAATTAAAAACACAGTGGTAAGTGATTTTTTACAATATTTAAAACGCTGTTTTTCCCTTATTTTACTGCCTTTATCTCGTAGAAATGTTTGCCCTTTTCTTTATTTTATGCTTTTGTGTAAATACATGTGTTTTCAGCGTCCCTGACGCCATTACGGAAACCCCGTTTTTTAGAATTTTTGAACAGGAGCTGAGACCGTCACCCTCCCCCTTTTCCTTCGTTTACGGCACTGACATTATTACCAAAACCACATTTTCTTAGGCTGAGACCGTCAACCACCGATTTTTTTTTCGTTTTCTTCCATGACGTCATTTTTTTGAAACAGGGGTTATTGGCGAAAAAAATGGTGCCAAAAACAGCAGTGTGCCAGACTAGGTTTTTTCCCGTATGTAGTCAAGAACAATATGCAAAATTTAAGTTATAAAATATTTAGAATTTTCTTCACAGGATTTATTCTAAAGACTCGAATCTAATATTTAACATTTAGTCTTAACCTCTATTGAACTGATACATTAAATGTAACAGTACATTTAAAAAAAAAAACGTTACATGCTGTGATAATAACCCCATGGGGTGATTATCTAATTGGGTATCAGCGTGAGTTAGAGGTGTAGGATTAACGGAAGAACAAGACGTATACATTATCTTAATATAGATTTATTAAGATATTAAACTTAATCCTTTAACAGAGTAACTTATAATATATGTGAGAGAATCTACGGTGGCAAAATACACAATATATATATATATATATATATATTACCGAATTGACCTAACTCGAACCACTATCAATAATTGACTCACCTAAACACAATTCCAGTACTATTACAGATCCTAATATTAAATAGTCAATCCTACCTTGCTGTAGTTTCAGTAACGATCACAACAATTCTAGATGAGGTCTTGCAATAACTCGAGTGCAATAGTATGCACTTTGATCAATGGATCTATATCACGTATAATTACTATTCTTCGCCACGTAACGTTTTCCAACTTCTTAACGCTTGAATCTTGGACTAAGTTTACATTTCTCTAACTGCCATCTCGCTTACTCTAAGTTCCGATATTTAAAAGCTTCCTAATTTGCATCTTTCTTTCACGCTTCACTTCTTGGATTTGGTTGGAAAAAAGTTGCCATTAATTCTGGCCCCAAAGAACCCAAAGGACATGTTAAAGAAAAAACGCATGAGCCCGTCACAATGCCTTGGAGCAAATCTATAGCAAAAATTAAACAGTCAAAGAAATTGTGGTGGTTAGAGGCTCATTACAGATATTTCACGTATTCAAAATATTATGAAGTAATATGTGCATTTATATAAAAAACCAACCCCGAACATCATTTGTATATAATAAAGATATATTACATCGAGATAAAAGTGAATTTCTCTTCCGAGTAAGATAGAGAATTTAAATTTCTAAATGAATTTATCTTTTTAGTTACACGTTTTTCTATTAGAAAAAATAAGATGTTGTTTTAATGAAATAATTTTCCTCTTTAAGTTATAATGATTTAATAGCATTGGTATATATTGTCCCTATTCATTTTCATAAAAATATATATATTGTATCGATATATTATTGCAATTACGTTTATTTAGCTTTTTAACAATCATTTTATGCATTTTTTATATTAATATTTTGAATTAGATTTAACAAGAATAAAACTGAACTTAAACAATTTTTTACACTATTACGAATAACGGTTTGCACATTTTCCCAATATTATACTCTTAAGTATGCTGTTGGTAATAATTATCGGGATAAAACTCCAATCCGAAGCGATTTTACTAGTATAAAGAATATTCCATACGAAGAAAATAAAAACATTAAAAGTACAACAAACAGCCAAAATCATTTCGAATTAAGTTTATATGTATGTGTCTTCAAGTACAATAACAAAAACAAAAAATACTTTTAAAAAATATTTATTCTTCGCTTTAATCTTCAAGAATAATAAATTTCACTTCACTTTAAAAGCCTTTAGTACAATTATTTGTGATTATTTCTATTTGTTTTTATTTCCACTTTATTCCGTTATAAGGACATTTTATATTCAGTTTCCCATTCTTTTCTGATGTTTGCTTAGGAATTCCATAGAAAACTTTATCTTTTTTATGTAGATTTTGAAAACTGAGAATGTGATATATTGTTAGAATAATAACAAAAGAATTGAAAACTGTACCATTAAATGAATAACGTGTCGTGTGTTTTCAAAACAAAACACATGAAAAGAAAACCTTATCTATGTATTTTGCATTTCGTATAAATAACAAAAGCAAGGAAAATCATTTAATGCTTTTATATTTTTGCTCTGTTTGTGGTTAAAGCTTATTTGCCCGAATAATTTAAAATGAGAACAACTCTTCTTTTTAAAGTGTCAAATTTTTAAAAAGGTTACTTGCGCAAAAATAAACAACACTGTAGTTCAGTGCTTCTCAAAGCTTCAATATTCGTGACCCAATATCCAATCATAATTTTCATCGCACCAACCTCTCATATAATAATAATGTATTGAATTCAATAATATTATACTTAGATGCGAAAACTAACTGCGACTTTAACCTCTAAAGTGCCACTGGCCTATATAAACGTCTCGCTCATCCAAAGAATTAATTTCCCCTGACGTAAATATACGTCTTTCCAAAGTATGATCTTTTCTGTGCACTGTTATTCATAAAATCTTTCCGACGGTTTTGGAATGGAATAAAAAGACCTTGACAATGTTTGCGAATGATTGACTTATTTCAGGTTATTTCCTTCTTTATCCTCCCCCCCAAATATATCTTATACACGTGCCTAAGCGGGATTCATTATAAACCATACAAATTCTCAAGATAAGGATTACTTTTTGTATGTAATTTTATGTATGACGATCTCATGGGGTCACTGGTAATTATTAAACTTGTTCTTAACTCAGTATTGTTAAATACACTGGTGTGCTAAACTTAAGCAACAATTTAAAAATTTAGCATATAACCATGAAATTGCAGAAAAAGAGGTCTGGAAATCAGTACAGTGAACACGTAAGTCAGTAGAAGCGTTATGCGTATGCAAATATCAGGAACGAAACGTCAGAAGCGACGAGAGCCTACGCAAAACGCGTGATATCGGCGCTCGCTGCTCAACAGTAGAATAAAATGAAGGACGGAGACGCAATTCAACATATTCGCTGCAAGTGCCAGTAAGTCAGTTCGTGAAATTCTGCTAGAAGAAATCACCTGAACAACTTCACACGTGGAAGAATGATCGGAAAGCTGGAGGAGGAGCGTGCCGTCACCAATGTAGCTGCAGAGTTCGGAATCAACAAAAGTGTCGCTTCGTGCGCTTGGAAAGCGTTCCAAACCACAGGTACAGTTGTTAGAAAGGTTGGTGGTGGCCGCCCGAAGACGACAACTGCAGGGGATGACCGATATATCATCCTGCAGCCAAAAAAAGGATGACGGTAGTCAACAAGCGTCATTGCTCTGCAAATCTGTGCAGCAACAGGGCGACAAGTGTCGCGGTTTACTGTGGCCAGACGCCTTCACAAAGGTGCCTATTCACCCACCGTCCTGAACGCTGCCTCCCGTTGAAAGTTGACCACCAACGCCACCGTTTACAGTGGTGCAGAGAGCACAAAAACTGGACAACTGTCAATGGAGTCGTGTCCTCTTTACGGATGAGAGTCGTTTCAGTACCAGAAGCGATTCTCAACGCGTTTTGATTTGGAGAGAGATCAGGACACGGATTTATACCAGTAACATCAAGGAAAGACGCCATTACGGTGGTCCTGGAGTTCTTGTCTGGGGAGGCATTATGCTGAACGGGTGAACTGAGCTCCACATTTTAGATACAGGGTCTGTAATCGGGGATCGCTATTGTGAGGAGGTACTTCTTCCCCATTTGCGTCTCTTCCAAGGTGCCATTGGCCCAGACTTCATTTTTATGGATGGCAGTGCACGGTCACATCGGATTCTTGCTGTTGAGGAGCTGCTGGAAAGTGAAGATATCACTCCATGGAATGGATTGGCCAGCGTCCTCTCCAGATTTAAATCCCATTGAACATGTGTGGGATGCTTTAGGGAGACGTATTGCAACACGCTTACATCATCTTGAGAACACCCAACAAATCAAACAGATGCTGATTGAAGAATGGGCACTCCGACCGCAAAAAATGTTGCACCAGCTGGTTCTGAGTATGCGGAGACGGTGCGAAGAAACCATTGCAGTGAGGGGATGGCATATACCATATTAAGGAACATCTTCTTGTTGTTCTCCCTGTTGGATAGACAATCATGAGTCATGATAATATACGTTCAATAAAGCTTGTTTCCATATCGTATGCATTGTATTCCTTTGTCAGCGCCAATGCTTTCGTCATTCTTTACGTACATAATACACTCCCTCAATTCTGAATTTCATGTCTCTCAGATGATTTTTCGTGAAGTTATGACAATAAACCCACCTGTTGCTTAAGTTTTGCACACCAGTGTAGATTGTAAAATACATTGTGTAGCACTGATACATTTATAAGTGTAATATATCAGTGTAAATGTGTATATTATTTTTTATTATGTCAGAATGTACTTCGTTTACTTTCAGTAAATTATTTTTAAAATCTTCTATTTTCGACTTTTCAATATGCTCGCGCTCCCTCGTTGAGTTGCCAGCCCCCCATGGGGGCGTGCCCCACAGTGTGAGAAACATTGCTGCAGTCAATTCACAAAATGCAATATCATAACATATTAGACACACACAGGCATATAAAGGGTGACATAGTTTCCAAACTCATCACAGCCAGATTCCTCTTTGGGAGCATTTAAAGAATGTCCAAAGAACAGGACCTGCACGTTCCATAGATTAGTAAAAAAATACAGTAAATGATAATTAGTGAATGGTAATACATGATGGTTCATTTATGGGACTTCGGCGTATATTTGCGACCATGTGCGTGGTTAGCTGAATATGAAATACTGTAATACCCCCCCCTCGTATATTACGCTACCCGAATTTCGTGAACCAGGAGTTACATGGTTTCCAAATCTCATCGATTCTTCTTTTGCTTGAGTAAACAAAAAAAAAGTGAAATTCGCAATGCAGTTAAAGATGATGTCGATCTTGCCATAAAAATATTCTTTGAAATGGATAGTGAGGACGTTCGAAAACTGCTGGATTCCCACAATCAGGAGCTGACAATTGATGAGCTGATAGAAATGCGTAAGCAAGAGCAAGTCATGGGAGAACTGGCTTGTTGAGACTCGGTTAAATCCGTAGATCGAAGAAAGAGTCGGAATTTGACGGAATGTCTCAGTTTAATTAAAAAAAAAGATTTGCAAATCATAGAAAATATAGACTCCAACGATAAGAATAATGATAAGAAATATTTTTATCAAAAACAAGAAATAATAGATAAAGAACATATATATACATATAAATATAAATATATATATATATATATATATATATATATATATATATATATATATATATATATATATATATTAGTACGCTACGAGAAAATTTTGTAGGAAAGAAGAATAAAATTCTAAGTGGCAGAATACTGCATATATTTTTTTGAAACCTTATAAATCAAAATACGTGATTTTGTATATTTGGGTTATCTTAAATTTTATTATAAACAGTTTTTTTTCTAATTTACTATTTTCTTTCGTCTGCGGCCCCAATAAAAAATAATTTATGCGTATTTATATGCAAAATCATTCCCCGACTTACGTGGTTATCACTCGGTTCGATATATTATGTATATTTGGGGTAAAGCTGTACTCCGATAGCTGGATCGGATATGTAAGTCTGTTTCTATGACCACCACTATCACCAGATTTCCTAGTGTTGTATATTTTTTGTAAGGCGCTTTGTAAGGGAACTGGTGTATCGAGACGCTGTTACTGATCAAATATACTTAGTTTCTCGTTTGCATGCTGTTTGTACTTCGAGGGACACCTCGCTGCTGCGAAAAGTGGAAACATACATTCCACGGCGGGGGCTGCGGTTGCCCAGTGGTCAAGATATCGGAGCATGGCAGGCAAGTTATGAGTTCGTGCCCAATACCACTAAAGACCGCCAAGTAGGGCAACGATGCACGTTACATCTGTTGAGAGCTGAACCGTCCTCCCTTTGATGTGGTGTGGTAGTTAGGAGAGGGGGTGCCTGCTCATAAGTGTTATCCACTTCACTTGACCATGGTTCAATATTAAGTGGTCCGTCACCAAAAGACTCGTGTAGCTGAACAGTGCGAGGTTAATATTCACTCACTCCACTCCAGGGCGAGCTCAAAGCAGTCTCCACATGCACGCCGAGCACTTTGAACATCTGTCTTTTTGAATATTTACAAATACTGTGTGAGAAGATAGTTTTTCTTTGCACCCGCTGTGGCGTCATACTTTATCTTTTCATATACCTCTTGGAAATTAAGGAACCTACAATCACAGCTTTGAGGAATTTTTTATGTACTCCCAATAAGGAATCTGACTCTGATGATTTTAGGCACTATTTTCGGGATACTCTGTACATAATACTTTTATGAAATCCCCTAATAATTTTAAACGAAAAGTTTATTTAATATTTATATAAATCCTTTCTATATAGAGAAGTACTAGAAAATTCTAATAAAATAAATCGAGTTTTTTTAAAAATATTTTTCAAAGGGTCCTGTTTCAGAAAAACACAACGCCCCTGTGAAGAAAGAAAGTGCATTAATTGAAATTTAACATGCGTAAAGCTCTTGTATAAATCATTAAATGGTAAAAAATCCAAAATCACAGAACACAAATATGAATATTAATCACATTGTATTGAATATTAAAATAAATGTTAGAGTGAGCTTATGGTACTGATGCGTGCTTGTATGTATCGATGTAAATTGTTATACATATTCCTTATGACATCTTTAGATACCTATTGCCAGATATTCTTCATTTGCTTTTCTAGATACCCGCCATTTTGAGTTGATCCAAAATGTCAAGATGTCATGCCCCATAACTCTTTAATTTATAAGAAAAATTGATGATTTTGTTTGTCTTTGAATAATAAATAAAACTACTTGCATAGACCGGGGTTACTCGGGCTTTTTTCAGTGTATAACTTTATGTTAACTCCCATCTCGGTATAAGTACTTCCTGGTGCTTGTGTGATTTCTATATTAATATCATTAAAATTCCCTTTTTTCGAAATTTCTTTCACTTCTTCGTCCCGTCGGACAGGTCTGTTTCCTTTCTGTTTAGCCCGACATTGCACAGGTTTCTTTCGAGAATATAGCTTTATATCCATTTTAATTTTACTTTTCACAATGTGGCACTTTTGAGTATGTGTGTGTAAAGCGATGTGATATTGATTTATATATTTATAGTGTTTAAATTCTCTCTTTTCCGAAATTTGTTCCACTTTTTTTCTTTGTCAAACTCGTTTCTTTTCCCTTCATTCCTCCCGGAGTTGCGCGAACTTTTTCCGAGTGTAAAACTTGTTGTCTCCACAGACATGGTCTGTACTGGAATTTGACTTCTGAATACAAGTAAGTTTTCTGAATTCAAATGTTGCAGATATAAAGGGATATTTCATTGATGCACCAAACTACATTATACTAAACACTTTGTATTACTATATTTTAGTATTTTAAAGTAGTACGACAAGAGCTAAAACTTCCTAAACTACTCCAGTTTAAAACTGGAAAAAATTAAATTTTATGAACAAACCTGGCTTTTTTTAGCTTAAGTTAGTAGTATTACTACTACTATTATTATTATTATTATTACTTATTACTATTATTGTTATTATTACTATTTGTACATAAATGTTTTATATTTCAAAAATTTTGTGAAAATATTAGGGTATGATTAAGCTGAATAAACTGTCATCTTAACATATGCTATCAATATTATGAAAAAACATTATTTTGAATTAAAAATATTATTTTCAGTCATATTTAATTATTGTAGTGTTTTAATGTAGAACATACATTGGAAAATAACATATTAAAAAATTAGAGCTTTACGAGCATTATAAGTTTTTGTTTTATGATTTTTCAAATATTAAATGCGTTTTTCTCAGAATTCTAATTTTGAAGGTTTGGCGCATGCTCGCCAACGTCATGCGCACAAATGCAAATATTCTTCCTTGCCGCGCTGTGCCGGCAGTTGAGAACTTTCTGTGTAACGAGATAGACGAGAATTTTTCTCTTTAATACTCAGACGTCGATAGGACTCTAATACTCGAAGCTCACAATAAAAACTACTTAAAATTTGCTGCGCTTGTAAATAGCATAAACATGTTGTGTGATATATGTTGTATGGTTAAATAAAAAAAAAGTAAAAAAGAAATAAGCGTGGCTGGTCCGTCGATGAAACAAAAACAACAACCTAATAATAAACATTCTGGTTCCGCTCGTGCTAGGAGCGATCAGTGGACTATGGATATACAAAACAGATTAAAAAGTACCTTGGAAGGTAAAATTAACAGAATTGAAACGTTCATTGAAAGTGCCAACGAAGAAACCGATTCGGTTGAAATAAAAGTAAAGTTAAGAAGTCTGATTCAACTACAAAAAAAAGTGGAGGAACTTCGCAACAACTATTACGCCATTCCGAATGTGAAAGATGCAGAGTTAACTGCCGTAGACGAAGATCTCCATCTTCTTGAAGTCCGCCTTGAGTCATTAGAGGTAAGAATTGAAACTATTCTTAATTCCTCTAAGAAATCAAGTTCTGGGGCAGTAATGAAAACAAATGATAATTTCGAAATAAAAACTAAAATACCTCCTTTAGTTTTACCCGAGTTCTCGGGAAAATACGAAGAATTTAGTTCATTTAAAATCCAATTTGACGATCTGATCACAAATAACATACTACTGAGTGAATCTCAGAAGCTATACTACCTCAGATCTTGTTTAACTCATGAAGTTAATTATTTATGCAGTAATTTTGATAATTTTAATTCCTTATATGAATTTTTAGAAAATAGATACGAAAATGAACGATTAATAATCAATATTCATATTCAAAATATTTTGAAGCTTGAAAAAATACAAAATGAAAATTTCACAGAAATTAGAAATATGATTGATTGCGTTCAAAAAAATTTACGAGCATTAAAAGTACTTAAATATGAGCAAAATAAATTATCCGATGTTTTACTTATTAATATTCTAGTTGAAAAACTTGATAGAGAATCGAGAAGAAATTTTGAATTATCACATAAATCCAAAACCGTCCCTACATTTCAAGAATTTATTGAATTCTTAGAACAACGGGAATCCGTTTTATTGTCTGTGTCTGTTGATAGAAATGCTAAAGTGAACCCAAATAAAATGTATGCCAACAATTCTAAGCCAAAAGCTTTTATAGTTAACGAAAATAAAAACAAAAATTGTATAGTGTGTAAGTCACAACATCCAATATATAAATGTCCTACTTTTTTAAAATTCAGTATTGACGAAAGACTAAAATTCATTCGCAAACACAAACTTTGTAATTTGTGTTTAAAATCTAACCATATTCAAATTAATTGCCTTTCCAAATATCGATGCAAATGCGGTGATTCACACAGTTATTTGATTTGTACTCGAAATTCTAATAAATCGAAAATAAAAAATCCTTTAGATAACGGAAATGAAAAAGAATATTGCGAAACAGTTAACAAGAATTCTAATCCGAATAATCCGGCATCAGTGTTGAGTAATAACACATGGCCCGATCAAATAAATAAAAAAAATGTTCTGTTTTCAACAGCAGAAATATATGTTCGCAGAGCAAATAATCAAAAAATAAAATTAAGAGCTATACTAGATTCCGCACGAGCAATATTTGTGTACTTACAGAAAGAATGAGTAATTGTTTAGGAATAAAAAAGGAAAAAATAAAGACACCAGTATCCGGTTTAAATGGATTATCACAGAACATAAAATGGAAATTAAAAACAATTATTTCAAACGAAGATAGCAGTTTTGCTGAACCAGTAGATTTCTTGATTGTAGACAAAATAACTGAATTTACACCCTCCTCAAGTTTAGATATTTCCAATGTGGAAATTCCAAAGTTTTTGACGTTAGCTGACAAATCATTTTATGAAGCAAACGAAGTTCACGCTTTGATTAGCGCTGATATATTTTTTTAAAGTTTTAAAACAGAATACGTATAAAGTAAATGAAGAGTTGTTTTTCAAAGAAAGCGAATTTGGGTGGATTGCGTGTGGTAAACTTGAAGAAAGACAAATTAATAAACAAGGACAGTGTTTTTAGTAAACAATGACTCTATTCAAGATACTTTAAAATTATTTTTTGATTTAGAGGGTTTGGGGATACGAGATGATCCAGTTCTTCATGAAAGGGATCAAGCTATAGAAATTTTTAAAGAAACTGTTGAATTCGAAAAAAGGCCGTTATATCGTGCAACTTCCCTTTAGAAAATCCTATAATGAATTGTCCGATAATTATCCCCTAGCTAAACAACGTTTCCAAAATTTATGGAGAAGATTTGGTCATGATTCGGAATTATATCAGCAATACCGTGAAATCATTCGCGATTACACAGAACAGGGTATTATAGAAGAAGTTAAAACCGAAATTACAGATAACAAATTAAAAAGACCTGTATATTATTTACCTCATCAGGCCATAAAAAAGACGGTCGCTTAACATCAAAAACAAGAATTGTATTTGACGCTGGAAGTCATCAAAATAATGAACTCTCATTAAATGATTGTTTATGGCCAGGAATTAATTTAAATCCCAATCTCTTAGACATATTAATTAATTTTAGATTGAATGCAATAGCCTTTTGTTCTGATATTAAACAAGCTTTCTTACAAATTTGTCTTGCTGACGAACACAAAGATGCCGTTCGATTTCTCTGGAGTGATGACGAACCGTGTGTTCATAAAAGGCCTAAACTACAGGTATACCGTTTTAATCGAGTAAATTTTGGTGTTAGTTCAAGTCCATTTCTTCTGGCAGCCACGATTAGGCATCATATTGAGAAATATAAACATGAATTCCCTGACACTGTAGAACTTTTAGATAGAAATTTCTACGTTGACGATCTTATTTCCGGTGGTAACGAATTTGAAGAAGCTCTTCAAACTTCACGAAGAGCAAAAAATATTATGGAAGCTGCTGGAATGGATCTCAGAAAATGGATTACTAATGATGCTAATTTAATGGAGCAATGGAAGAAAGAAAATTTTAATGTACATCCTGTACATGAAACTGTAAGTTTAGGAGCAAATGGAACAAAGGTCCTAGGACTATCATGGAACACTAATGAAGATTACTTGACTACAGATACTAAAAGTCTATTGGAATTTGTTTCCTTAGATAAAAATACGAAACGCTTCATACTGCAAGCAGTTGGAAAGATCTTTGACCCATTAGGGTTAATTTCTCCTTTCACCGTTAGAATGAAATGCCTCCTTCAAGATCTCTGGAAAGAAGAAATTCAATGGGACGACCCTTTGCCAACACATATTGAAAAGGAGTGGAAAAATGGTGTGAGGAGCTACCCCACTTACGAAATCTAAAAATACCTCGACTAGTTCTAGGTTCTACTTTGCTGGAAGATGATGTAGAGTTGCATAGCTTTTGCGACGCCAGCAAAAAAGACATATGGCGCAGCCATATATTTGAGAACAAAGTCAAGGAATGGAATTTCTGTTAAACTTGTGACTTCAAAAAGCCGTGTAGCACCATTAAACTGTGTAACCCTGAACAGACTAGAATTACTTGGAGCTCTAGTCGCTGCTCGTCTGGCATCTAAGGTGAAAAAGATCGTGAATCTTAAAAGATCCTGTTTACAATATCACTGGACTGATTCCAAAATAATTCTGTTTGGGATAAAGGGTAATAAGACCCGATGGAAGCAATTTGTTGCTAACCGAGTCAACGAAATAACCAGCCTAACAGATCCCCACTCATGGTACCATTGTGCTGGTAAGGAAAACCCAACAGACTTCCTCTCTCGTGGACTGAGCGCTGACTGTCTGGTGTCAAATTCCAGGTGGTGGACAGGTGCAGAATTTTTGTCCGATTCTGAATTTCCTAAAAACTTTCAGCAAGTGGTTCCTGAGTTAGACTACCTCACCGAACATGAGAAAGAGACTGTAGTTCAAGAAAGGAAAAAATTGCCTGAAGCTGACAGAAGTGAAGAGACTGTCTTGCTGAATAGTGATTCCTCTAGCATTCTTGACGAACTTTTAGAACTTTCTAATAATTATTTCAAAGTTATTAATATTTTATCTTATATTTTCAGATTCAACTACAACTGTAGGAATAAGTCCAAAAAGGTTGGACCTCTAACTGTAGCCGAATTCAAGGAGTCAGAAATTAAATTGATTAAGCATGCTCAAAGATCCTTGTTTGATAAAAAAGAAATTCCAAGTAGTATTTCTAATTTATTTCCATTTGTAGATGGGGAAGGAATAGTTCGCGTAGGTGGAAGATTAGAAAATGCTTCTGTGCCATATCTCCATAAGCATCCTGCGATTTTACCAAAAGGTTCAAAATTAAGTAAACTTTATTTTAACAGCTTGCATACAAGACTCTTTCACGTTGGCCCACAGGGGTTGTTAAATGCTGTACGACAAAAATTTTGGCCTTTGAGCGGTCGTAGCATCCCTCGTAAAACCGTTCATCAATGTGTGACATGCTTCAAAAGCAGACCCATTCTCTCTTCACAAATTATGGGTAATTTGCCCAGTGAAAGAGTAAACATATCGAGCCCATTTACTATTGCTGGACTTGATTTATGCGGTCCCTTTTTAGTAAAATATAAAAATCAGAGAAAGGGAACTCTAAATAAAGTGTACATTTGCGTTTGCATATGTTTTTCTACGAAGGTTATCCATCTCGAGTTATTATCGGATCTCACTTCCGATGCTTTGATAGCAACGCTTAAACGTTTTACTAGTAGACGGGGTAAATGCTCCAAAATTTACACAGATAACGCTACTAATTTCGTGGGAGCAAACTCCATATTAAAGAAATTTCATAAATTAATTAATTTTCCAGATGAAAATTTAGCTAAATATTTCGTGTCAGAAAATATTGATTGGAAATTTATACCTCCCAAGTCCCCTCACTTTGGAGGTCTTTGGGAGGCAGGTGTAAAATCTGTGAAGCACCATCTTAAAAGAGCGATAGGAAATCTTCACTTTACCTTTGAAGAATTTGAAACTATTATGATTCAGGTAGAGGGAATATTAAATTCGCGTCCACTGACTCATCTCAGTAGCGACGCAGATAACTTCGATGTTTTGACCCCTGGTCACTTTTTGATAGGGAGACCTATAACATCAATACCTGAGCCAAATTTAATAGATGTAAATGAAAATCGTCTCAGTCGGTGGGAAAAGATTACCAAGGTTGTGCAACGCACATGGAAAAAATGGAAATCTGATTTTTTGAATACACTGCAAGCTAGATCGAAATAGATAACTGAAAAAAATGATCTAATGATTGGCAAAATGGTTTTAATCAAAGAGGACTTCTTACCTATAAATACTTGGCCCTTAAGTCGAATCTTAGAAGTATATCATGGGTCAGATGGAAAAGTGAGAGTTGTCAAGGTTAAAACTCATTCAGGAGAATTTAAAAGTACTATTAGTAAAATAGCTGTTCTCCCAATTGATACTAAGTAAATTGTGTGTATATGTATTGCTATATTATATTTCATTTGCGTAAAATTGTTGATTTAACTTTATTATTACATTTAAATTGTTGTAATCATTTTAATTAACTATGTGCTAAATTTATATGTATTGTGCTAATTATGATATTTGTATGTTCTTGCATGTGAACATGGCAAGGCCGGGCGGGATGTTGGCGCATGCGCGCCAACGTCATGCGCACAAATGCAAATATTCTTCCTTGCCCGCGCTGTGCCGGCAGTTGAGAACTTTCTGTGTAACGAGATAGACGAGAATTTTTCTCTTTAATACTCAGACGTCGATAGGACTCTAATACTCGAAGCTCACAATAAAAACTACTTAAAATTTGCTGCGCTTGTAAATAGCATATACATGTTGTGTGATATATGTTGTGTGGTTAAATAAAAAAAAAGTAAAAAAGAAATAAGCGTAGCTGGTCCGTCGATGAAACAAAAACAACAAACTAAAAATAAACAGAAGGTATAAGTGTTTTTCTAATCCCTAAGGTTTTTTTACTGTTCACGATAGTGCCTTGAAATTTTTTGTATGTACTTCCAAACTTATGTTCTATAAACATTAATATGGATTTATAGGGGTGAGATATCTAGTTATTTTTTTAAAAAAATGCTTAAGTTGAGATATTTTAAAAGTTTTCGTGTTTTTTCCAGGTTTTCTTCGAAAAAATAATTATTAAAAATTCACAAGAGAATAGATTTTCAAATCCATATTAACTTTTGCTTAACTTAATCTAAGAAACATAAATAACTTAATATGCCAAATTTATTTTTTTAAATTTAGTATTTTATAAGAGTTTGAAAAAAAGCTTTAAAAATTCCAATTTTTTAAAATTGTAAAATAATAACTAGCCATACTGACTTTTTACTCAAAGTATCAGCTTAATAATATAATCTAAATAAAAAATATAATTTATTTTAACTGTAACTGTCTCCAAAAGAATTTATTGAAAAAGAGTACTGTGTAGTCTTAATTCAGTCATATTTTAAGGTATCCGATGACTTTCGGAACCGTGATTTTAAAAAAGCGCATAAATGCACAATTTTCACGATATTTAGAGTCACTTAGATTAGAAAAGATGTATAAAATTGTTTTAAGGCCATTTTGACAAAAAAAAATATTTAAATACAATATTTTGGCAAAAAATTAACTTAGAATATCCTTTTTTCAAAATGTTTTTCTTTTATAAAAAATGCTTCTGCGAAATAATAAAAAAAAAATATTTTGCTTATATAAAGTAAAAAACTTCTCCAGAGAGTCTAAACTAGGTTTTTTGAAAAATTAACAATATTTTCTGAGTTACAACCAATTGAAATAATGATCGGCGCTTTTTTTCCTTAAATTTTCCCCCTCTGTTGTCGTAAAATATGAATATATAAACACACGTCTAAGTTATATATTTCAAAAATTCTAATTGAGCCTCTGTACAGAGGTCTGAGCTATATACAGGCAAAAAATTATTATAATAGAAGCATTAGTATTCTTCAGAAAAGGAGAATATTTTGAAAATGGGTCATTCTATGGGTTCATTTTTTCTCAAAATATTGTATTTAAATAATTTTTTATTGTAATAATATTCTTAAAACAAATTTATATACATTTTCTAATCTAATTGACACTAAGTATCATAAATATTATCCATTTATACGCTTTTGCGAAATCACGGTTCCGAACGTAGTCGGATACCTTAGCAAGGCTAAATGCAATTATAAATAGTCATCTATAAAAATATATGATTATTAATCAAGTATTTATTTTTAATGTGAAATAATTACGAAAGCTCAATTTCACTATTTTCATGGTGTAATTTTATTACTTTCTGTTGCTGAGTTGTAAATTGTTGCTGGCGGTTGTCTGGTCGATTTGTCTGGAAAGCGTGATAAATTTCAATGAGATTCATTTCTTATGCAAGTGAATGTTTTGCATGGTATTTCAGTGGGAATCAATTCCACCGAGTAACATAATGCTATATAGTATGTTCTTTTTCTATACAATGTTTATTTTTTTGGAACAATTTATATCATTTAGAATTTGATACCGTCTTCATAAAAACAAATTTCAATACTCTTGCTTGTTCATTCATTTGTATTCTTTGCACTATATGTAGGTGCAGCAGAATATATTTGTAAAGTAATATTTAAAATAAATATCGATACATTTATTTTAAGAAGGTTCACGTATATGATGGGTTCAAAAAATAAAGTTATTTTTTTCTCAAAACTAATTTCTTAATGTGTCTAAAATATTGTGGTAAAGTGACTTTTTTAAAAATCGATGTCATTATAAAGAATCAGATGTTAGAATAGCTGTGGTTCGGCGTGCTAAGCTAAGATTTTCTTTGTTTTAATTAGACTTGAAACTTTAAATACGTTTTTTTCTAAACTGTATTTTTCAAAATTTCCTCTATCATATCCCAAGAACGGTTTGACCGAATGATTTCAAATTGATAGGGCAGACTCAGCATATATATACACACCAAATGGGCTATGATCATTTTAAAATTAAAGAATATTTTTGCTTTTTTATAATAAAAACATAACAAAAAAGCCCCATGAAATTCGAAACATTTTCCTCGGAGATCTACCAAAAATCCAATATTTGATATTTTCACCTGAGTATAGTCTATTCTGTGAATTTAAGATCGTAGATTTAAACGCCGTTAATTTTTTTTGTTTCAAATAAGCCAATCAGCTGGAATCGTGGAGGAAGTGAGTGATCATTTTTTCAAGGTGGGAGTGTTCAGAGTGCTATAACTCACGTTCTATTGCATATTTTTGGCTGAAAATTCATATACATATTCTTAAGATATATATAAATAAATGACAAAAAACGTTAAGTTATCCGAATAACCTAAAATCATGATTTTTTTCAAAATTGACAATTTTCTTATGATTTCATTTTATAAACCATCTTATTACAGTAATACAAATACCAAGCTTTTTATTTTCCATTCACTAGAACAAAAACTACAAATATTTTTTTTTATAAAAAGAGATGTCATAACTTTACACAAGATGTCAAACTTTAAATGCGTTTTACTAGAAATGTGTTCTTTTTTCGAAAAACTCAAACCGAGACAGCGATTGGTCACAAAATTTTGAAAATAATTTGCTGAAATTTTTTGTGAATGTTTTGTATAACAGTAGAAGTGTTTTGACTTCAGATTTATCAATCAAGGTTTTATTTCAAAATTTACAGTCCTTTATGTGAATATAATCAATGTTTTTTCAAGCAATTTCACATAGTCTCTAAGATAGAGTGCTCTATTTTTTGTAAAAAATAAAATATCTATTATCCTGAAGGTCATTTCAAACATGAATAACAAACTAACATATTAAAATCAAAAAATTTAGAATCTGTTCGAAACATTTTTGTACAGAGCGGGCTCCGTTAATGTAATTGTTTGTACAATTTCACCTCTCTTTTCCCCTTTTAATAAAAATAAAAAAAAATTCTGTTTCAATTTTACGATTTCTTTTCTTAAAATATACTAAATAAATCTAAAAATCACAAAAAACCCTCATATATCCATTTTCTCATCAAACAGTTATCGCAAGTTGTCGGATACCTTAAGTTCAATCATTTTACTGGACATCAAAAAGAAAAAGAATTCCTAAAAATACTTCTTAAAAAACGTTCCGTTACACGGGTGAACCCCATTAAAACAATAATTGTAACGCAATTTGCTACTACAATAAATATAACATTTCAAATGTTATTCCATCATTTATTGAAGATGAACTACATCATTTTCAACTATTCTACTTCGTAAAAGAATGTCCTTAACCCGGCATCAGTCATGCACTCGATAGTAACGCTAGTGGTCACGCGGGGTGACTCAGTTACCCCCTTACTTTATTTAAAAAAATAATTTTACTGTGCGCGTTAAAACTAAAGTAATTCCAGGTAATAATTTAATAAAAAGAAAGTATTCTTATCTGTTTTTAAGGACTTTTCAATTTTTTCTTTCAAAATTTGAGAAAAAAATCCAATAAAACTAGGCTAAAATGTTTTAAATGTGCTTAATGATCTTAATAAAAAGCACAAATCCCTAACACTTTTATTTAATATTAAAGGCATAATATTTACAGGCTAAACTGTCATGTTTTGTTCAAGTTATTATAGTTTTACTGTCTTTAGATGATCGATAAATGTCATATTGACGTGGCTCAGAGTGCTTATGGATTCATATCCCTTTTGATGGAGTTCTTAAGGTAGAATTTGAAAATCTTCTTTTCAACTCAAGCGTTTCATGTGCATCCTTTTTCTCAAATTTACTTAATCTACATTATTTCATCAGATACTTCTCTTGCTCGATCAATCTCTTGCCAAAATTTCATCTAATAGAGATCGCAGATGTCCATAGCTTTTTAATATTCTGTTCATTTACATTTATAAACCATAATGAGTTTAACAGCACAGCAATTAAACAAATACCGTTCACAAGGAGAAAAAGTAGCATGTCCCTAGAAAATATTTTGGAACAAAAGTGGTCGCTCGGGAAGTTCAATCAACCCAAACAATTGAAGATTGTAAATGCAATTTTGCAATTTCCAAAACAAGAGGTAGACATGCGAAAAATATATTTTAGTTCCCATGAAGATTGTCATATTGGAGGATACTGACAAGGTCATTAGTACGAAAAAACAGTTTTCCAGAATTAAAGATTTCGTGACTGAGTGCCTCGCGTGACCATTCCCGGGTTAAATGTCCAATAAAACCTATTTGATAGAAATTCTCCATGAACTTTTATTAATTTTCGCAACAATATTTAAATTTCCGCAAAGTTGATATTTCTTTAAGAGTTTTTTATTCATTTGAGAGATTATATGCTGCTTCTACAAACTCTTGCTTTTATTGATGTGCTCACGAATATGTTATATAGTAGAGTCTAAAACTCACACTAAAATGTGGACCAAACGATGGCCGAGTTTGTGGAAATGCAATATTAAGAATGGGATAAAAAAATAATTAGAACGAGTGTTTCCTCAGGAAGTACTGTATGACACTTTTATGTATTGATTTTTTGAGAATGCAACAAAGGAAAAAAACTTATTAAACATCCTTAAACAAAGGAAACATACGTACTTTATGAGCACATACAACATTTGATACATGAAAATGAAAATAAAAGAATACATTTTATCTAATAATTTACCTGATCACACACGCCTTACGAACATACTTTATAAAGGCATAAAATAATCTGTAAATAAAATTAAATAGCCGACTTTGCAAAAATTGGCTATTTTTTTAAAGAAATACGTAATGCTGTGTTGTGTTCCACACTGCAAACAGATTTTGCAGTTTCCTCATGAAGACGACAAAGGAACGGTAAGTCCATTACCAATGTGCACCTTGTTAATGAAAGGTTTCCATGCCCTTTAGTTCCTCACTATGTGATATCTTAGGAGTTTGTACGCTGACCTGAACGTTAGAGGTTTCAAAATTTCTCGACATATTTTCATCAACTGCGACTGCAACATTAATTTCTGCATATGACATAATGTCTTGTTCGTTATCAATCCGGAGAACAACCACTTTTAGACCTGTTGTAGTTGAGGTATCCGGACAGACGGATTATCAAGTGACAAGTTTTCAGGACTCTATTGTGTAGTGAGGTTTTTATCAAGAAGTCAAAGGGATGCAAAATATATAATGATACATCATTTTTGCAGTAACAACATTTTACAGCTTCATATGAATAGGAATGTTCAATTAAATTCTTATTTACTGTATTAATACACGTTTCTATTGCATGATACTTAAAACGGGAGCAGACGCGGATTCAAAACTAAATGTAATGGTCGGGCAGGGTGACCGCGTTTTTACAGCGTGAACTAATTTTACTGCACATGATAAAAATTGCGTAATTCGAGTGAATAATTTAACTAAGAGAAAGTATACTTACCTCAGTTTAAGGATTTTTCAATTATTCTTTGATAATCTGATAAAAAAATATTAATCAAACTAAACCAAGATGTTTCAAATGCGCGTGACTTTAATAAAGAACACAAATCCCATTTTCGCTAACACTGCAGGAATGTTATTTACAGGCAAATCTGCCCTGTTTTGTTAAAGTTATTGTAGGTTTATTGTAGTTGATGATTTACAAAAAAGCATGATGAACTTTTTCTTGCTTGGGTCTCTTTCACAGGTTGAAATGCATTTTATGGTAAACTTATGGTTTCATATTTTTCTTGATGGAGTTCCTTAGGTAACAGTTGAAATTTGTTTCCTTCAACTGAAAACTTTCATTTGCTTAGCTTTTTTATATTCACTTTCGCTATCATGATTACTAAGCATTACTTCAGCAGGTTCTTCGTTTTCTTGATCAGTTTCTACTTCCTTCAATAGAAATCACATATGTCCATGTTTTTAATATTCTGCTCATTAACATGTATAAACCGTGATAAGTCGTACACCACATCAATCCCAACCACTAAGTTTTTGTAAAATCGAAGCATGTTCATAGAAAATATTTTGGAACAAAATTGGTCGCGTAGGGAACTAACTGAGTCAAAGCAAGTAACTTAAGATTGTAAATAAACGTTTGCCACTCTCAAAAAAGAGAAAGTCACGTGGCAAATATATTTTAGTTCCCATGAAGACTATTATATAGAAGGATACTGACATGGCTTTGGTAACTAACAGTTTTCCCCACACAATTAATGGTTTCGTGAGCCTGGGGTGACTCTGAGCCCCACGTGTCCACTTTCGGGTTAAAGAAATACTTGGGATGTTAGTATTTCATAACTGATTCTAAAGGTTAAACGATCCGTCTTAACGCGGTTGTACAGCCTTGATGCTGATTTATATGATGCTATAGTTTCGATGGTTTTATGTACCAATGGAGAAAATGCGTCGATAAGTATGGTGACTATGTAGTGAAGTAATATGAACATGTGTCTTTCTACATTATTTATGTTTTTTTCCCTGAATAAATATTTACTCTGAATGGGTTTGTGTTTTACCATATTTTTAAACCCTGAAATATTTATCATAGCTATTATATTTCTTCAGTAGTGAAATTAATGCATTTCAGAAACTACTATGATAATCCATTTAATTAGTCTTGCTTATTATATTTATTATTATTATATTATTATTTAGAACATTTATATAGTATACGCATTACATTGAATAGAATAATGCTATTATTTTTCCTTTACTTAAGTATTGTTAGCTCTAGAGATTTGTTAAACATTACTGTTGTTTTAAAGGTAGTGAATCACATTGTAATTCCAATTTTAATAGTGGATGTATTTAATGATTATTTGTCTCACGTCTTTTAAATAATAGCGTCCAGTTCTCTAAATAACTTATTTTACTTATGCTTTAAGCTTTATAATTAATCATAACACTTAGCAGATCTATTATAAGTCTATTCAATACATCTAAAAATGTATTAAAACTTATTCGCTCAAATTTAAAGAAAAAAAAGAGTTATAATTGCATAACTACATTTCAATTAAAATTGTTTGCATACCATAAGCAAATTTTTCCTTCAACACGATATTAATGTAATATTTAATATACTTTTCACGTCATGTACACAGTTATGAGTTTGAATTAAAGTCGAAATATTTTAAGCATTCTCTTATAATGTTTCGAAATCTGGAATTTAAGGAAATAATTAAAACTTTTTGCAAGATCTTCAGCTTTATAAATTAAATTCCAATGATTAGTTATTTTGAAATAACGAAGTTTTGAAGTAAAAAAAAAAGTTTAAGTAACTTAAATATATTCCTTATAAAGTTTCTGTATAAGAATCCCATTTCCATAATATTAGAATTTTAAGCTGTCGTTGAAGCATAATGCGAGAAAATTAGAACGCTAATATTGGCAGTTTTGGAGCCAAAAGTGAAAGAATCAATAAACTCCCGTTATTTTTAGGTTAGAAAAGATTTTAATAATACTTAGGCATTAACACTATTTAATTCTAGATTTAATTATCTGGTTCAGATTAATGTAATTAAAAAAATAAAATCAATATCATTTTAATTATTTCATCATTTGCAAAAGATAAGAAAAAAAGCTACAACTGAATAAATTATTGAAAAATAAACAAGCATCGCGTGATAAGTTCTCTGAATACTTAATTATTCTTTGATATATATATATATATATATAGAGAGAGAGAGAGAGAGAGAGAGAGAGAGAAAGACAGAGAGAGAGAGAGAGAGAGATATTATATAGGACTTATATAAACTATCTGATATTTCTTTAATTGTAAAATTAAAATACGTATACATTTCAAAGACAGATTTGTAGAACTGAAAACTATTTTTACTACATTTAACAAATGTTATTCTTATTGATGAATGGCGGTTTTAGCCTGGAGATCAATTACATGCATTCACTTTTTATATACATCCCGTTATTAAACCCTTTATCTACCACATTATGATTTACTGCAGTTTTCTTCATGCAATATTTTTTTTGGGATCACTACGTTGAAAATTAAGGGATATACATAAACGAAATGCTCAACTTTGGGAAATTTAATTAGTTAGAGTTAATTAATCAATTAAAGATATTCAACAGTTAAATTAATTGTACACACTGTTCATTTACAATAAATATTCATATCGTTTTCTAAGGTTTCCATTAACAAATAAAAAAATAAGACGTTCACCTTTTGGCTTTAACAATTTTTTCGGAACAAAAATGACAATCGTCGCAATCCGCTGAAATCGCAATTTTTGCTATAAAACTATTCGCTTTCCCCGCTAAAATATCACCTCAGAACCCTTGCTGTATTTTATCTTGGAAAAGTGGATTGAAAAAATATCCCTGCTAAATATTGTCTGAATATTCGTAAAAATGGTTATTCTATGTAACTTTAAACTGAGTGGTACTTATAAATCCCGTCGGTAGAGATAAAGAGTTAATTTCAAATGTTACACAAACAAATAAATGATTGAAATGAAAGAAAAATATTGATAGAAACATATCTACGTGAACAAGGTGTTCTACGGCATGGAGACTAAGAGAAAAATATTAATAAAAGTAATTATAAAATTTGGTACTTACACAAGGGGTTAGATTTTGAAAAAAATGGAAAAAAGTACTTAATTTTTGTTAGATGGTTTTAGATTCAAGATATTATTTTTTCTACAATATAAATTAAAATGAAATATGTATTAAATTCTTATAGTATTTATGGTTATAGATTATTGAGTAGAGACTAGTAAAATAAACTCTGTAATATATTTCATAGCTCTCCTAGAACCATTGAGTCAATACGTTAAAAGTTTCTCACTTTATTGTGCCCTGTAGTTTAGACAGTAGGTTTCTTAAAAGTGTTATACTAAAGGAGTATTTTTACTGTAACTGATGTTTATTTTCTTGTAATTATTACCCCTCATTGCAATAAATGTTAAAAAGGATTAAAATGACTTTTTCAGTTTAACATAAATTTCTTTGACTTTTTAACATTAAAAAAAACTCAAACATCTGCACTTTATTTTCCTTCTCGTAATATATAGCGTATCAATGAGATTTTGTTTTTCTTATTATTCCGTTAATCTATATACCATAGCGTGTCTTTTTTCATATGTAAGCTTTGAAATTCTGAAAAAAATTTTTGACTATCTCTGATAAGATTCTATATTTTTTTATTAATTATAATTAGATAGACTATTCTTTTTTTTTTTATTTTTTGTTGGTTGTTCTTAATCTAAACATGATTTTGTAGGAAATTCAAATAACAAAATTCTAGTTTACATATTTTTTACAGTCATTATACAAATACAAATACACAAAAATATAGTTTAGAAGCTCTGTATTCTATTATTTTTGAAAGTTCTAATTTTATTAAATATTCTTTTATTTTTTCAAAAATAATAACAAATTTTGTATCTTTAAAAAAATTATCGTTTTTTTTTAAAAATGTTTTTTTTTCTTTTTTTTGTAGCATTTAATTAATGCTTACCTTAATTATGAAAATTCCGAAAAATTGCATTATTTTTCTGTATTTTACGAAATAATTCTCACAATTCATTAATACTTATACATATCAGATTAATATGTGTACTTAAATACTAAAACACTGTTGACGATTATTCTTTTAAAAAACATGTTTGTTCTCTGTGATGTGATAAATTACATTAAAATCTGAAAATTGTCTGATACATATTTTGCCGTTTAAATAAAAGGTATTTTACCTCTGTAACGAAAATCAGTGACAATATAAATAAGGTGAAGCTAATATAATGATCATTAGATTATATTTAATTATTGAAGAGAAGAGAAAAATATTAATACTCCTCTTCGGCCATTTATTATTTATCTTAATGGATCATTTTCCGCCCTGAATTCTAATTAGTGGTAAGTGACGATATTATATTTTTCTCTCGACATTTTCTTTTACATGATAAATTCTACGACGCTTAGAACTATAACTACTATTGCTGGGCAATATATTTTTCATAAATATTTGCTAGACTGTATATAATGCTACAAAGAAAGAGAAATTATTCAACTTGTACATGTTTGCATGTAGTAATCATTTGTGATTGTTTTGTATGTTTTGCAAAGGAAGTCATAAAAGAATTTATCTAAAATTCTTGTCTATCTTTGCATTTCGGCAACTTCTGAATAAGTTTGATAAAAATAAAGTTTTAACCCCTTAAATATTTTGCCCATACACAGTAAAGCAATGCTTCTCAAACTTTCAATGCTTGCGACCTAATATTTAATCATAATATTCATCAGCCTCCCCCTCCATACAATAACAATACATTTAATGCAATAAAACTGCACTATGGCGCTAAACCTACAACACGATTTTAACCTCTTAAGTGCCGCAAGCGTATATAAACGTGTTTTAATTACCCTAGGCATATATATACGTCTTTTCGCAGTTCCTTTTCTACCTACCCCTTACCAATTCACCACATACGCTCGCTTAAGTGTTAAAAGATGACTTTGGGGTGTGAATCACGTAATTTTTTATATGCATTTAAGGGATTAATTATAAACCGTAAAAATTATTAAGTGTTAATTTTTGCATATAACTATTCATATGGCAAGTCCATGGGAGCACTGGTAATAATTAAATTTGTTATTAAAATAGTATTGTTAAGCTATGCATATTGCGCAGTTTTGATATATTTTTAGGTTTATTATATCAGTGTATATATATATATATATATATATATATATATATATATATAAATGAGTATTCTATTTTTTATTTTCCAGAATGTATTTTGTTTGCTTACTTTCAGTAAATTAATAATGTTTTTAAAATAATCTTTTGTTTTCGACTTTTCAATATGCTCGCACTCCTCTCGTAGGGTTATCACGCCCCTCTAGGGGGGCGCGCTCCACTAATTGAGAAACACTTCCGTAAGGGATACGGAAAGCTTGCCCCAAACGGTCTGGCCGTACTGTATACGGGCACTGATATGTTCATCTTTCTAATTTGATTTCTGCTAACCTTTTATTCTTATAGTTATATTATTAGTGCTGGTGTGTTTTTAGGGCATGTAAATTTAAATAATACTGAAATACTTTTAATCCGCTTTTTTCTTTGTGGTGAAGGCAAGAATTTTCATTTGAAGCAAGGAGTTTAGATTCTTGAAACTTTCGATAATGAACAATGATCGGCAAGACAATTTGCAGTTTCCTGCTTGAGAAGAAATCAAAATGGAAATATAGTAAGAAAAGAGACAGTATTTTGCTGTCCCGATTCTTATGTATTATATGCGTCATGCTTCAAATTGTGTGTGCACATACATATGCTATCCTACACAAAATCCTCAATCGTTTGAAAAAAAGATACGAAGATGAAACTTTTTTTTGTATGTATGAGAGAAATTCTCTTCTCCGATGTAGGGAATATTCTTCACAAGGCTGAGCTTAGGCCGTGCGTAGCCTAGTGGTTAAAGCATAGGACTCCAGACCGAAAGGCCTGGGCTCGATGCCAGGTGCCACCAAATACCCTCCGAGTACATAGGGAGTGCGTGCTCGTTAAATCAGCGGGTTCGAAAGCCTTGTGGGCTGAATCACGAGTGCAGGGGACTGGAAAATATTTCCCTCCCCTACAGTTGCATGCCTAAATTGTGGAGGTGGAGATAGGTGGTGTCGCTATCTATCGTCCCTTCGGGGAATTTCGCCGAGCTAATTCGTATTGTCACCATTATGGTGCTCAATGTCAAGGCCAACGGCGGGCGTACTTCTAGCCCCTTACCACGATAAATTTCGGGGGCCTCGTTCTGTCTACGTCAGACATTTGACATTAGCCACAACAACAGAGTTTACTCATAACAAGTAATATAAAAAATAGTCAATTTCTACTTAGGCCAAAAAGAAAAATTTTATTTTAGTAACTTCTTATTAAATAATTACAGTTAATATAAATATGTATGTACACACATGACAGAATACCTATAATTAGAGGCAAAATAAAAAGCAATTTTCCTTGCAAATTGTCTTTTTATATGGGGTGATGGACTATTATTCTTGTTTGGTACTATTTATTAATTAATTAAATTAAATTATTTCAATAAAATAGTGCATTGAAAAGAAGCCACATTTTCAGAAATTAGGCTATCTCAGGGGGGAACCGAATCCTTCACCTTTCGATCAGAAATCCTACGCGCTATTTATTGCCGAGCTGTTTTCCTTTTTATATAGGGTGTTCGATTATTATTTTTGCCACTATATATTCATTATTTAAATTGAATCGATGAATTAATATTTAAAAAACTGTATTAACATATAGGGTCCTCCACTACACGTTTAAAAATAATGCATTTTAACTGGATGGATGAATAGAAATTATTTTATTAACGACTGAAATTTGAAGAATATATATATATATATATATATATATATATATAAGGAGAGTGTGAATAAGAAATTGAAAAACCAAGCATTCAGAGTGTTTTGTATTCCACAATTATAAAATAAAAAATAGTATGAAAACCTTACAGTTAAAAATTAAAGTAAAATTTTGCCATTTTCACTTTTTGCTAAGCACTATGCTTAAAAGGCATAGTAAAAAATGTCCTTTTTAACATTTAACGTAGCAACATAACTTTAAAATATAGCAACCACAGAAAAACTGAACATGGTATTTCCACATTATGGTGGATTAAAAAATTTTTGAACATTTTTAAACTTACCTATGTGGGAAAGATGTTTTCTATTATATAGATGAAAGGAGAACTGGAATATACTTTTTATAAGTGCTATCTCATGGGGACTGAGGTTTAGGTATTTGAATCACCATTTAATCACGGTAAAAGTTCAAAGAAAGTTTTATTAAAGTAAAGCAAATATTTTGGAACTTTTAACATTTATTCCAATTAGACAAGTACTTAATAGTCCAGAGAAAGACATTAAGCACGTTTAACAGTGTATTTAGTATTAAATGCTTAAAATAACCAACCATTGAAAGACTGTGCATGATAAAGTGAGAACAAAGAAAGAAAATCTTGGATGGAACTGATTTGAAGGTACGAAGTGAGAGAGAGAGCTGAGGTTTTGCAATGTGCATTGTACTGTTCAATTCTCAGAATTCATTTATCAATAATTGTCGTTTTTAGTCACTTATATTGTAGAAAAATAACTTTATTTGGAGTATAAAATCATCTAGCAAAAATTACGTCTTTTCCATTTTTTTTTTGAAAATTTATATATTTTGTTTCGCTATACAGAAAGTCATTAATATTATATGAAAATGATTTTGTAATTGCTTTTCTAGTTTGAATTTTGAGATAAAACTTGGGAATTTTCAAAATAATCGTCTGCAAATGTTTTCTTTTGTTTGGAATATAAAATAAAATATTTTTGTTTTAAAAATGACTCCTAAAAATTGATTTATAGCTCAAAGGTTATGCGAATGTTCTTTACGAGGAGAAATATTAGTATCAAAAAATTATAAAGAGGTGTACGAATCTATGTTATTGCATCTCAATAAAATGTATTTATAATATATTATACATCAAAAGAAAAAACTTCTCTAGCTAAAAGTAAAATTTAAAACATGAACAAGAAACGTCATCCGAAGACTGTTCGAACACAGGAAACTATCGAGAAAGAGAAGTCTTAGATCCTCAAAGAAAATCCACCAGCTAAAAGATTCAATTTATTAAACTAGGGATTTCGTCCGGAACTTAATTAAAATCATCGATAATCATTTAAAATTAAAAAAAAAATGTTTAAACCTAAAATTCGTCTTCTTTTTTAAAATATATTGTTGAATGAAAAGGAAATTGTAGAAAATAACATAAAAAATACCTAGTGGCTGAAAAATGGAAATTTATTGTAACGTTGAATGAGGCATGGGTATATTGAATTGACTTCAAAAAATCAAGTTTAATTTTATATTGTTTAGCCGTATGAAATGGCTTCGCCAATGCACAGTCAAGTTTCCTTATGGATTTATGACAGTTGCAGTTCTACCAACGGCAACTAAAAAAAGTCTTCAGTAAAGCCAAAATCAGTTCATTCTACTGTCAGTAAAATATTTTAGAACCAAATTCTGAAGAAGAAACTCCAACATTTATGGAAAAGATATTGAAAATCTGAGCTTTTTATGGACAAAGGCTTTCTTAAAACGATTAAGTCAACTCGCGCTTATCTAGTAAAATCAAAATCAGAAACAGGAATAAAGAGTATCCCATTTGATGAAATACATGTAATATCATCTGACGCTTCTCCAATAAACTTTTGTGATTTCAGTTTACTAAAACGAACCTTAGGTAAACGGCATCCAAGAGAACACTATATTATTCTTCTGTAGCATAAATAATACCTTAGATTAGCGTTTCTCAAACTGTTGTTTGAGCCCCCAAGGGGACTTGATAACTCTACCGGAGAGGCGCTAGGATATTGAAAAGTCAAAAACAAAGGATTGTTTAAAAAATACATTAATTTACTGAAAGAAAATAAAGTACGATCTCACATATTAAAATATAAAATACACATTTATACTAACATAATACAGTTATAAATTTATCAGTACTGTACAATGTATTTTAGAATTAATTTAACAATACTAAGTTAAGAGCAAGTTTAATAATTACCAGGAACCCCATGGGCTTGCCATATATAAAATTATAGAAGTTAACACTTATCTTGATAGCATGTACAGCTTATAATTAATCTCTTTACTGCCGAATTTCATTTACGCAATTCACTTCCTAATGCAACCGTTTTCCACGTAGGCAAGCATATGTGATGTATTGGGAAGGGGAGGGGTGAAAAGGAATAAATAAGCAGATTCTCTGAAGTAATTAAATCCTTCGTAAAAACTGGCAATGTCGTTTTATTGCATTCTAAATATTTCCGATTTATTTTATGAAAATAAGTGGACATAAAAGACTGTACTTTGGAAAGATGTATGTATACGTACTGGACAATTAACGCTTTGACTGAGTGAGACGTTTATATATAACAGTGATACTTAAGAGGTTAAAGTTGCATTGTATATTTTACTTCAAGGTATAATACCATTGAATTCAATACATTTTTATTGCATGGAGTCGGGGCATAGTGAAAACTGTGTGGGTTTGAATATTGGATCACAAAGAGTGAAAGTTTGAAAAGCACTGCCTTAGATTTAGTACTTCTAACAAAACTAGATAAAATTTGTCAATTGCCGTTATTTTTCATACGACTTTATTTAGTAGTTATACTTCCAATACTGTAACAAAAGTATGTTTTTACTATAATATTACAAATAAATGCCTTAATTTCTTAATTAATACTTCAAATGAAATTAGTAATGCATGCATACTATCTATTGATATATGTATCAAATTTGCTATCTAGCAAATCTATTACTTACGAGGACTATTTTTAAGTAAGTTCCGCTGGCGCGTATAGTGCCCTATTTCATGCATACGCCGCAACCAGTCTCTGCGTTACTGACCGGAATCTTTTGCGAACACACGTGAGTCATTTCCAGCTCTCTAGCAATCATGTAATGTTCACTATGCATCTTTAAAATGTTTAAGGTGCTTGAATCGCCCGCCAAGTGTGAGATACTGTCTGTTATCCATTTTTTGACTGCGAGAAACGTTGGCTGCAGACATTCATCGCCACTCAACAGAAGTTTATGGTACTGGAGCAATAAGTGATAGCAAAGTTCGAAAATTGGTCAGGAAGTTTAAAAATGGGTGAACAAACGTCCATGACGAAAAACGCTCAGGCCGGCCATCTGTAATCATTGAAAATTTGATGCAAGCAGTGGGATCTGTGTGGCAAGCAAGACTGTGTTTGAGGTACCTTTTCCGGTACCGCAAACACAGTCTTGGCGGGAAATCCTTCAATGACAAAGCAGAAGTGAAAGCGACCGTGAATTCTTGGCTGTTCGACAAGGCGGCAGATTTTTTTTGAAGATGACTTTCAAAACTTAGTACTAAGGTATGACAAGTGCATCAATAAACTTGGCAATTGTATAGAAAAACAGCCAAAAATATTTACAATCCTAAAATAAAAGTTTTTACCATCAAAATATTGTCGTTATTTTTTTTAAAAAAAAAACACTCTTTATTTGAAAAACAGCCCTTGTATTTATTTATTTTTTCTTTAGAGTTTTCATGTTCTAAACATAACTTTTGTTCTAAACTAAGCAAATCTTCTTTTATTGTCAGATTTTGAAGGCACGTTTCACTTCTCAACTGATAATTAAAAAAATTTTAACGAGAATTTTAACAAACTAGTTAAAATTATTTAAACTCTCAAACATTAGACCATTAATTAATTAATGAATTTCGTCCTTAATTTTCTAAGGAACAATTAACGATCTTATATGATCTTAAATCCTTTTAGAGTAATTCAGATGTGTAAATAAAACTTACTAGATCTTAGACCCCATCTTCAGAACCACGTAAAAAGTAACTACTTAAAGAAATTATTGTATTTGTTGTAGTAATGCATGGGGTCATGTGTATTTTTGAACGAAATTAATATTATTTACTTCCACCACAAATACTGGTTTTTTTAAACACATGTACTCATTCGGAAAACCAATCTATATTATATTTTTGTAGCACAAAGAAAAAAGATTTTAGATCTCTTATTTTTGTTTCTGCATTGCTCTTTCAAAGTTTAAACTCTCTATATAAAAAAGTCAACTACTACTATTTTTAACGTTGATCAAATTTTTGCTTAAATTCCAGTTATAAAATATATTATATAAGATAAAGTTACGCTGCAGATTTCAATGACTTCCCAATATCATACACACATTTCGAAATCTATGTGTTCCAGTTCAAAAAATATTTACAGTTCTATTCATATGAGCTATTTCATAAGAAAAATTCAACTTATTCTATAATTCTTTTAAAAGCGAAGAAAATCTCCATCAAGCTTAAAACTGTACTGGAAATGAAATATAAAATCTCATGTGCTTTTTTTGTTTTTATTATTTGTGCACACATTCTGAAATTTATAACAGATCCAAATGTAGAAAAATATGGGATCAGTGTAAACTGAATATTTTAATAAAATAAACAACTAAAGTTCAGAATTCCAGTACTTTTAAAGGTAGAGATCATGATAAAGATAAAGGGAGATTCAGCTTACTGGTCATCAAAGAGCAAAAAAAGGATAAATCCAAAATACACTTCACTAAGAATTTAAAAAAAAATTGGATTATATATATAAGATAAATCCACTTTTTATCCATTTTTGGAAACTGAAAAGTAAATTTGATCCTTTGAGTAAAAGGAAATATTTTTCTTTTATTTTGAACATGGGTGACTTATTTAGTAAGTAGGTAACATTTATTTTGAAAGAAGACATAAAGATGGTCGAAAAAGTATTTAATAAAAAATAATGAGCCAATAGTTCTGTAGGAGTTTGGACGGGATGGTGCAAAAAAAAAAAAAGAAATCAAATTTTTAAAAAATAGCTTTTTAAAAATTTGTACTATTTGATGTAAAACTAAATGTGTGTAAAAATGTTTTTAAAAAATTGAAAAAACTTCAACAGTTTATGATTTTTAAAAAACATATTTTTCATCTCATTTAGTAAATTACCTAAATATGCCAAACGTATACGTTATATAATCGTCGTTCAGTGTTTTTTAAGACTGAGAAAAGAGGAATAATTTTTAAAGAAAACATTTACTGTAAAATCTGGCATACAACGCGTACTTTTAACAAAAAAAATATCGAAATTTAAGGGCGTGCGTTGTACGCCACGTATAAAAAGAACAGCTTTAAAAATGAAAAAAAAGATATATTATCATAATAAAAATTAGACTTCTACATGCATCGAAATACTGTTTATTTTAAAGAAATTATATATTTTATAAATTTATGTCTTATTTGCAGGGTTTAGTTCTAGCTAAAGTCTGGGATAATAACTCGAATGAATAATTTCAAGATATAAGAGCATAACATACGTGCGTTATAGGTTTCTACGTAAAAAAGTGGGTGCATGTTATACGGCGAATATACCTTAAAATTAAAAAATGCAGTATACGTGCATGTTATACACCAGTGCGCGTTATACGCCGGATTTGACAGTATACATAAAAAGCCTTTAAATGCACTTTTTGGATTATTTTTTATGTTTTTAGGATATTTTTTG
>BMAU01020801.1:192500-250000 GCA_019973935.1 Trichonephila clavipes
AATTCAAAATAAAAAATGCTAAATTTCATATTGCAACGGTTATTAACTTCATTTGTTTCACCACCATAGAGCTGAAATTTTTATTGATTAATATTTTCAGCTTGGTAAATTAAGTTTGACTTCCATAAAAAAGTAAAATTTAAAGAGAGAATTCGCCTTTTTATGACTATTAATACCTACCCTTCTCACTAAATAGCAGATGTTCATACTCACGCACTGATATTAAATGATGAGCACAGAAAAAAAGATATATTAAGAGCTGTGACGCAAGAAATAAAGATAATCGTCATTCCAGTTGTCAAGAATTTCATATATTTTAAATGAAGTTTTCTATTCTCGAATTGAATCAATTGATTTTGCCTTTTTCAAAGGAGCTTGATCGGGAATAAAGATATCCATTTCATTCCAGCTGAAAGAAATTTTCAATTTACAACTTCTATGAGTTGGGCTGTCAGTTTTCATGCTTAAAGCATGTGACTGGAATTTTATTTGACAATGACTATTTTTCTTTTGAATAGGAATGAACGTTTATGTAATTTTAAAATGATAATCGGATTCAGCTACAGTGTTTGGGGAAATCGCTATAGATCCATTTTTAAATTAACTGGGTTAACAGTGTGAACGTAATTGAAGAGTAAAATGAGTTTGGGTGTGTGTTATTTTTGTTAACACAGGATTTATTAAATTTTTATTACGAAACAAAAACAAAGTGTTAAGACTTACTTTCTTTTTCCCTCATTTTTAATTCAATATAATTATATTTACTACTTATTTTACATAACTTAAATATATTTTCTCACTTTTAATTATTCTCAATATAACCTGCTAAAAATTATACCTTACATCTGCGCTGATTTTTTAAATGTAATTTTATAAAGGAGATGGATATTTATATAAACGACATACAATTTTCAAATTTATTGATAAATTCAATGTTTTATTTTAAATTTTGTTACCCTTCCCATCAGTTCTCTATAAGTGACTGGGATAAGAGAAATTGTAACCAACCCGATTTCTCTCATTAGATTGAAGAAAGAGACGTATTTAAACGTATTTATTTAGTTAGAGCAGCATTTCTCAAATTGTGGGGCATGATAATTCTAAAGGTTTTTTTTTAGAGGTATAGAACTTTAATTTGCAATAAAACAATGATGTATTATTCGATTGGCATGATTTTTTTTATTCGAAAGATAATCTTGAGGGATTACATTTTAAATATGATTTCTTGCATAGGACTGCCACGGCTGGATCGGATGTAGTCCAAACTGGACGTCCAATTTTTGATGACTTTTTCCACTATTTGTGGCCGTATATCGGCAATAACACGGCGAATGTTGTCTTCTGAATATTCAAGCGTTTGTGGCTTATCCGCATAGACCAATGACTTTACATAGCCCCACAGAAAATAGTCTAGCGGTGTTAAATCACAAGATCTTGGAGGCCAATTCACAGGTTCAAAACGTGAAATTAGGCGGTCACCAAACGTGTCTTTCAATAAATCGATTGTGGCACGAGCTGTGTGACATGTTACGCCGTCTTGTTGGAACCACAGCTCCTGGACCTCATGATTGTTCAATTCAGAATTGAAAAAGTTAGTAATCATGGCGCTATACCGATCACCATTGACTGTAACGTTGTGGCGTTCATCGTTTTTGAAGAAGGATTCCACCAGCCCATAAAGTGCACCAAACAGTCAGTTTTTCTGGATGTAACGGTGTTTCGACCTACACTTGTGGATTAGTTTCACTCCAAATGCGGCAGATTTGTTTGTTGACGTAGCCCTTCAACCAGAAGTGCGCTTCATCGCTAAACAAAATTTGCTTATGAAAATCGGGAACAACGGCAGTCTGGTTTTGTGCCCATAGAACGAATCTAAAAAAGTTTTTCAGGCGCGTGTCTATTCATGATGAATTGCCAAACCAAACTGAGAATAAATCACTTTGCAGCTGTAAAATCGGTCGCCATCTTGGAAAGTAATGCCAACTTAAACTTCTATACCTGGAAAAAAACACTCTAATAAAAAAAGTAAATGCTCAAAAAAAATTACAAATTTTTACATAAAGACTGTTTTTTCAAAATGTAATATTTTACGATTTTGTAAACTTTTCTCAAAAACTGATAATAATATAATCCTCAAATTCTTAATGAACATACTTTTAATATGCTTATTAAATTTAATGATGGGAATAAAATATATCTGGCAAATGTTTTTACATAAGGATTTTTAATGCAAATTTCAGGAGGGGGAGGGGAACTCCATTTAAAAAAATAAAAATCATGGTTACTTTAATTTTTTTTTTAAAAAAGATAAAATAATTCGATAAAGTTTCAATCATAGTATATATATATATATATATATATATATATATATATATATATATATATATATATATATATATATATATATATATATATATATATATATAAAGGGTGTTTTTTTAGAGGTATAGAACTTTGACTTGCAATAAACCAACGATGTATTTTTCGATTGGCATGAATTTTTTTTATTCAAAAGATAATCTTGTGACATTACATTTTAAATATGATCAAGCAAGGCATAGATTCGTCGAATGGGCCCAAAACGAGATTGCCGTTGTTCCCGATTTTCATAAGCGAATTTTGTTTAGCAATGAAGCGCACTTCTGGTTGAATTGCTACGTCAACAAACTAAACTGCCGCATTTGGAGTGAAGCTAATCCACAAGTGTATGTCGAAAAACCATTACATCCAGAAACTCTGACTGTTTGGTGCGCTTTATGGACTGGTGGAATCATTGGTCCATACTACTTCAAAAACGATGAAGGCCACAACGTTACAGTCAATGGTGATCGGTATAGCGCCATGATTACTAACTTTTTCAATTCTGAATTGAACAATCATGATGTCCAGGAGCTGTGGTTCCAACAAGACGGCGTAACATGTCACACAGCTCGTGCCACAATCGATTTATTGAAAGACACGTTTGGTGGCCGCTTAATTTCACGTTTGGGACCTGTGAATTGGCCTCCAAGATCTTGGGATTTAACACCGCTAGACTATTTCCTTTGGCGCTATGCAAAGTCATTGTTCTATGCGGATATGCCACAGACGTTTGACCATTTAGAAGACAACATTCGCCGTGTTATTACCAATATATGGACACAAATGTTGGAAAAAGTCATCGAAAATTGGACGTCCAGATTGGACTACATCCGAGCCAGCTGTGGCAGTCATATGCCAGAAATCATATTTAAATGTAATGCCACAAGATTATCTTTCGAATAAAAAAAATCATGCCAATCGAATAATACATCGTTGTTTTATTGCAATGTAAAGTTCTATACCTTTCAAAAAACACCCTTTATATATGTATGAACATATATATGTCCATTTCAGTTAACCACTTGTGTAAATATTGCTCTATATAAATATATAATCGGATATAAATCATCAATGATTACTTTGGTGTACATGGTGCTCTGAAACACAATATCAAGAGGACAGCATGGGAAATGAGAGCGATGGGAATATCCGTTTTGGAAAAATTAAAGAAATCAATTTGAATCAAACATAGTTTAGAAAAAGTGAGAAATTGACTCCCTTCATCACAATATTAGGTATTGTGACCACACATTTTACAATTAGAAAAAAAATTCTTTAAAATAATATTACAAACCCGTGCAACTAATCACAGTCACAAATCGAGAAAAAAACTTTGCTGGTTTGGTTAAAATGACGTTGTTTGAGAAAATGATAACACTTAGTTTTGACTGTCCATAAAAGGAAAATATTTCATACCTCCTAAGCAGGTTATTTCAATAGGTACCCAATTGGTTAAGATTACAAAATGGGGCAACGGTTGCTACTTTTCTATCCATTGAACTTATGTTAAATTTGTTTTTATGAAGTAGAAATTCAAAATAAAAAATGCTAAATTTCATATTGCAACGGTTATTAACTTCATTTGTTTCACCATCATAGATCTGAATTTTTATTGATTAATATTTGCAGCTTGGTAAATTAAGTTTGACTTCCATAAAAGAGTAAAATTTAAAGAGAGAAGGCGCATTTTTATGACTATTAAAGCCTACCGTTCTCACTAAAGAACACATGTTCATACGCACGCACTGATTATAAATAATGAGCACAGAAAAAAAGATCTATTAAGAGCTGTGACACAAGCAATAAAGATAATCGCCATTTCAGTTGTCAAGAATTTGATATATTTCAAATGTTCTATTCAGGAATTGAATCAACTGATTTTGCCTTTTTCAAAGGATGAAAGAAATTTTCAATTTAAAACTTCTATGAGCTGGGCTGTCAGTTTCCATGTTTAAAGCATATGACTGGAATTTTGTTTGACGCTCACTATTTGTCTTTTGAATAGGAATGAGCGTTTATGTATTTTTAAAATGATAATTAGGATTCAGGTTAAGTATTCGGGGAAATCACTATAGATCCCTTTTTAAACTAACTGGGCTAACAGTATGAACGTAATTGAAGCGTAAAATGAGTTTGGGTGTGTGTTATTCTTGTTAACAGAGGATTTATTAAATTTTTATTACGAAACAAAAACAATGTGTTAAGACTTACTTTCTTTTTCCCTCATTTTTAATTCAATATAATTATATTTACTACTTATTTTACATAACTTAAATATATTTTCTCACTTTTAATTATTCTCTATATAACTTGCTAAAAATTATACATTACATCTGCGTTGATTTTTTAAATGTAATTTTATAAAGGAGATGGATATTTATATAAACGACATAGAATTTTCAAATTTCCTGATAAATTCAATGTTTTATTTTAAATTTTGTTACCCTTGCCGTCAGTTCTCCATAAGTGACTGGGATAAGAGAAATTGTGACTAACCCGATTTCTCTCATTAGTTTGAAGAAAGAGACGTATTTAAACGTATTTATTTAGATAGAGCAGCATTTCTCAAATTGTGGGGCATGATAATTCTAAAGGGTGTTTTTTAGAGGTATAGAACTTTAATTTGCAATAAAACAACGATGTATTATTCGATTGGCATGAATTTTTTTATTAGTCCAAACAGGACGTCCAATTTTTGATGACTTTTTCCAACATTTGTGGCCGTATATCGGCAATAACACGGCGAATGTTGTCTTCCGAATATTCAAGCGTTTGTGGCTTATCCGCACAGACCAATGACTTTACATAGCGCCACAGAAAATAGTCTAGCGGTGTTAAATCCCAAGATCTTGGAGGCCAATTCACAGGTCCCAAACGTGAAATTATGCGGTCACCAAACGTGTCTTTCAATAAATCGATTGTGGCACGAGATGTGTGACATGTTACGCCGTCTTGTTGGATCCACAGCTCTTGGGCATCATGATTGTTCAATTCAGGAATGAAAAAGTTAGTAATCATGGCGCTATACCGATCACCATTGACTGTAACGTTGTGGCCTTCATCGTTTTTGAAGAAGTATGGACCAATGCTTCCACCAGCCCATAAAGCGCCCCAAACAGTCAGTTTTTCTGGATGTAACGGTGTTTCGACATACACTTGTGGATTAGTTTCACTCCAAATGCGGCAGTTTTGTTTGTTGACGTAGCCGTTCAACCAGAAGTGCGCTTCATCGCTAAACAAAATTTGCTTATGAAATTCGGGAACAACGGCAGTCTCATTTTGTGCCCATTCAACGAATCTAAAAAAGTTGTTCAGGCGTGTGTCTATTCATGATGAATTGCCAAACCAAACTGAGTATAAATCACTTTGCAGCTGTAAAATCGGTCGCCATCTTGTAAAGTAATGCCAACTTAAACTTCTATACCTGGAAAAAAACACTCTTTAATAAAAAGAGTAAATGCTCACAAAAAAAATTACAAATTTTTACTTTAAAGACTGTTTTTTCAAAATGTAATATTTTACGCTTTTTGTAAACTTTTCTCAAAAACTGAAAATAATATAATCCTCAAATTCTTAATGAGCATACTTTTAATATGCTTATTAAATTTAATGATGGGAATAAGATATATCTGGCAAATGTTTTTACATAAGGATTTTTTAATGCAAATTTCAGGAGGGGGAGGGGAACTCCATTTAAAAAAATAAAAATCATGGTTACTTTAATTTTTTTTTAAAAAAAAGATAAAATCCTTCGATAAAGTTTCATTCATAGTATATATATATATATATATATATATATATATATATATATATATATATATATATATATATATATATATATATATATATATATATATATATATATAAAGGGTGTTTTTTTAGAGGTATAGATCTTTGAATTGCAATAAATCAACGATGTATTTTTCGATTGACATGAATTTTTTTTATTCAAAAGATAATCTTGTGACATTACATTTTAAATATGATCAAGCAAGGCGTAGATTCGTCGAATGGGCCCAAAACGAGATTGCCGTTGTTCCCGATTTTCATAAGCGAATTTTGTTTAGCGATGAAGCGCACTTCTGGTTGAATAGCTACGTCAACAAACTAAACTGCCGTATTTGGAGTGAAGCTAAACCACAAGTGTATGTCGAAAAATCGTTAAATCCAGAAACACTGACTGTTTGGTGCGCTTTATGGACTGGTGAAAGCATTGGTCCATACTTCTTCAAAAACGATGAAGGCCACAACGTTACAGTCAATGTTGGTCGGTATAGAGCCATGATTACTAACTTTTTCCTTTCTGAATTGAACAATCATGATGTCCAGGAGCTGTGGTTCTAACAAGACGGCGTAACATATCTCACAGCTCGTGCCACAATCAATTTATTGAAAGACACGTTTGGTGACCGCCTAATTTCACGTTTGGGACCTGTGAATTGGCCTCCAAGATCTTGGGATTTAACACCGCTAGACTATTTTCTGTGGCGCTATGTAAAGCCTATGGTCTATGCGGATAAGCCACAGACGTTTGACCATTTAGAAGACAACATTCGCCGTGTTATTGCCAATATATGGCCACAAATGTTGGAAAAAGTCATCGAAAATTGGACGTCCAGATTGGACTACATCCGAGCCAGCCGTTGCAGTCATATGCCAGAAATCATATTTAAATGTAATGCCACAAGATTATCTTTCGAATAAAAAAAATCATGTCAATCGAATAATACATCGTTGTTTTATTGCAATGTAAAGTTCAATACCTTTCAAAAAAACACCCTTTATATATGTATGAACATATATATGTCCATTTCATTCAACCACTTGTGTAAATATTGCTCTATATAAATATATAATTTTGGTTATAAATTATCTATGATTACTTTGGTGTACATGGTGCTCTTAAACGCAAAATCAAGAGGACAACATGGGAAATGAGAGCGATGTAAATATCCGTTTTGGAAAAATTAAAGAAATCAATTTGAATCAAACATAGTTTAGAAAAAGTGAGAAATTGACTCCCTTCATCACAATATTAGGTACTGTGACCACACATTTTACTATTAGAAAAAAAATTCATTAAAATAATATTACAAACCCATGCAACTAATCACAGTCACAAATCGAGTAAAAAAACTTTGCTGGTTTGGTTAAAATGACGTTGTTTGAGAAAATGATAATACTTAGTTTTGACTGTCCATAAAAAGAAAATATTTCATACCACCCTAAGCAGGTTATTTCAATAGGTACCCAATTGGTTAAGATTACAAAATGGTGCAACGTTTGCTTCTTTTCTATCTATGAAACTTATTGCAAATTTGTCTTTATGAAGTAGAAATTTCAAATAAAAAATGCTAAATTTCATATTGCAACGGTTATTAACTTCATTTGTTTCACCACCATAATTCTGAATTTTTATTGATTAATATTTGCAGCTTGGTAAATTAAGTTTGACTTCCATAAAAGAGTAAAAGTTAAAGAGAGAAGGAGCATTTTTATTTATATTAAAGCCTACCGTTCTCACTAAACAGCAGATGCTCATACGCACGCACTGATAATAAATGATGAGCACAGAAAAAAGATTTATTAAGAGCTCTGACGCAAGAAATAAAGATAATCGTCATTCCAGTTGTAAATAATTTCATATATTTCAAATGAAGTTTTCTATTCTCGAATTGAATCAATTGATTTTGAAGGAGCTGGATCGGGAATAAAGATATCCATTTCACTCCAGCTGAAATAAATTTTCAATTTACAACTTGTATGAGTTGGGCTGTCAGTTTCCATGCTTTAAAGCATGTGACTGGAATTTTGTTTGACGCTCACTATTTTTCTTTTTGGATAGGAATGAGCGTTTATGTATTTTTAAAATGATAATCGGATTCAGCTACAGTGTTCGGGGGAATCACTATAGATCCCGTTTTAAACTAACTGGGCTAACAGTGTGAACGTAATTGAAGCGTAAAATGAGTTTGCGTGTGTGTCTCTGTGTGTGTGTGTTATTCTTGTTAACAGAGGATTTATTAAATTTTTATTACGAAACAAACAAAATATGTTAAAACTTACTTTCTTTCCCCCTCATTTTTAATTCAATATAATTATATTTACTACTTATGTTACATAACTTAAATATATTTTCTCACTTTAAATTACTCTCAATATAATTTGCTAAAAAATTGTATATTACGTCTGCGTTGCTTTTTAAATGCAATTTTATAACGGAGATGGATATTTATATAAATGTCATGCAATTTTCAAATTTCCTGATAAATTCAATGCTTTATTTTAAATTCTCTGTTACCCTTCCCATCATTCTCTATAAGTGACAGGGATAAGAGAAATTGTGACTAACCCGATTTCTCTCATTAATTTGAAGAAAGAGACGTATTTAAATTAGATCGATCAGCGTTTCTCAAACTGTGTGGCATGATAATTCTACGAAAAGGTGTGAGCATACTGAAAAATCGAAAACAAAACATTATTTAAAAAATTATTTATTTACTGAAAATAAATTAACAGAATACATTCTAATATAATAAAAAAATAAAATACCCATTTTCAATGATATAATCCTTACTAATATTATAAACGTGACATTTGTATATTTGTTAATTTTTCACGCAAAAATAACTGAATTGATTTTAATGAAACTTTACAATAATATAGCTTATACATCAGAAAAACACATACGCCATAATTTAAAAAGATATTGTGTGAAGTGTCCAAAATATAACGATAACTGTCAAATAATAGGAAAAAATATTGTCATGTTACAAAGAAGCCCACGATAGCATATATCCTTTATATGTGAAGTAAAACTTTCCCTTTTAGTTTTGTTTGTGCGCTTGATTCTAATTTATAGCTTTTATCAGTGTAATAACTTTTTTTTTATTTCAGAATAAATTTACTTTTATCTCTTCTAGTATTTAAAGTACATAAACTTTGTCTTTCACGCTACATGATGTGGACAAATTTGCATTATTTGTTTGTGGTTAGTAGTTAATTATAAAGCTATAATTGTATTGAATAGGCAGGTGATGAATTTTTTAAATATGAAAATAATAATAACTACCGCACTGTATTTTTTTGGAAATGCAACCAAAAGAGTAATATTAACGTATTACACACTTCCAGATATAATTTTTTTACTCTATTTTAAGAATTTTACTCTATTTTAAGCATTAATTACATACAATTTGTAATAATGTGTTACTTTTGCAGAGCAGAGATCAGCTTAGGAAGGTATTTTCAAAAATCAACCCACAAGAGAGTTAAGGGAGAAAAAAAAATTTAAAAAAATCCTTTTTATCATCTATCAGATGTACAGACTTAAGATTTAACAAATATTTTTATTTTTTTTGTTTGTTCAGCTGAATTTATGCAAAAATATGTTTTTTTTTGTTTAATTTGCAATTCACGTAAAATTAACTGATTAAAAACTTCATTATCCTTTAATTTGTATTGTTTAATTTTTCAATTCACAAAGCGAAAAACGGTTATAACCGCTAGTACAGTTATAAATGTATCAGTATTGCACAATGTATTTTATTGTTAATTTAACAATATTAAGTTATGAAAAAGTTTTTAATAATTACATTGACACCAGGGGCTTGTCAAAGATAAAATTATATACAAAAACTAACACTCATCTAGATTATTTGTACGGTTTATAATAAATCCTTTAAGAGCCGATTAAAAGTTATGTGATTCGCTCCCTAATGCAACTGTTTTTCACGAAAGCACGCATATGTAATTTATGAAGGGTGAGAAAAGAAAAGGAATAAATAAGAAAATCCTCTGAAGTATATAAGAAATTCCTTCACAAACACTCTTAAGGTGCTTTTATTGCATTCCAATGCCTTCGGAATAAATTTATGGATAGCAGCGACAGAAAGACGTTTATATACGACTGGGGTTGTCAACGCTTTGGCTGTTCAAAACGTTTATAAACGCCAGTGGCATTTAAGAAATTAAAGCCGTATATTGTAGCTTTAGCGTCAAATTATAGTATTATTGAATTCAATGCATTGTTATTGTATGGAGGCGGGAGCGATGAACATTATGATTTAATATTGGGCCGTAAACATTCAAACTTTGAGAAGCACTGATATACATACATATTTAAAGAAGATAGAGACATATTTAAATATTAAGAATTTTTATGTAAGTCGTTTCAAAATATAGTATTGTAACTAGCTAATGGAAGCAAGTTAGCCCAAATTAATAATAACAATAATAATAATAATAATAATAATAATAATAATAATAATAATAATAATAATAATAATAATAATAATAATAATAAAATTTACTTTTTTAAGTAGATGGAGAAAGATAGACGCTTGACTTAACAAAACTCACAGTGATATTGATAACAATTTTAAGGCCCTAAGTCATTTTCTAAGATAAGGTGATATACCGAAAGTTAGCTTGAAAGCAATAATTCAACTATAACATCCGAGATTCACAAATAACTTCCTTCTAAACTCGTCTCCCTTAACTTTAAATAGTGAGACTCATTTACATGCAGCACAGTTTCTACACAGAAAGAGGTTTTCAAAAATTGAACAATTTATGAAAAGATTTTCCCCCGTGAGGATTATTAGTTGAAAGGCTTGAAGAGAACCCGTTACAAAATTTTAGAACTTGAAGTCCATATAGGGAAATAAAATGTATGGAAATCACGTTCACACACACACAAAATTTCGAATGAATAAATGTGGTGAAAGAGGTCCTAATGACGGGACCATGTCTGTTATATTGATTAGAACCCTGCTTCTGTTTAAGTTCATAGAAATTTGATGAATTCCAATATTCTCTGAGTGAAAAAGAAATTTATCTTTCGAAAACTTCTGAGATTCATAGTGTTAAATTAATTTCAGCTAATGAGGAATGGTATTAGAATGTATAAACTGAATCATTTGGTGTGTTTAAAGAATTCGAGTTAGGGAAAGCATTTTTCTTGTCCTGAATAGTTCAAAATTTTCATTTTATATGATTTATTGAGTTTTTTAAAAATGAATTGTGTAGTTTTCTAAACTGGTGTGCTCTTGTCTCTGATAAAAGCATAACCAGATAAACTTACTGTACCCTTAGAATCAATTCGATTTTTTAACTTACATAGATGAAACATATTTGTCTAATTAATTACGAATATCCCGTAAAATTCAATGGGATTTGTATTTGCTTCAAATTTTTTTAATGAGTTTTCCTCTAATCACATTGTAACCATGTCTATGTCAAAACTTTAAATAATTTCTTCGTACATTTTAAACACTTAATTGAGCTGAAATTTTCTAAATGCGATTGTTTCGGATAATAATACAATTGTTTATATATAATTATAAAAAATTAATTGACTAAAACTATTATTATTTAAAAAAATTAAATTTTACTCATAACTCCAATTGTTTGCTAAGTGAAATAGTTGAATATTGAAACAAGTTATTTAAACTATCTACTCGCAAGTCTAAATTATTAAAACTAGTTATTAAACAAATTGAATTTGACTCAGCGTTCACTTCAGCTCCTAAAATGTAAGGTATAAAAAATTATGTTATTCAAAGTGGGAAGTTTGAAAGAAAATCTATGTTTTAAAAATTTGTTTTTATTGGTATTATACGTCAAATGGATTCAACAAAAGTAAAATGTGAATGAAAATAGCTGAAGATAAATAATAATGTGACGATAAATCACTTTTGATGTCTATCCTGTAAACGAACTCTTGGGTATAAGGTAAACTTACGTCATTTTGTTCTGAAGGAAAGACAAAACCATTTTTTCACATTCTATTTAAAACTAAATACAAAATATAATTGTATTTGATAGTTACAATTGCCTGCCAGCTTTCTGGCGATTTATCTAAACTGTGAAAAAGAAGTAATCTGTTTGGGGGACAAAGTATACTTCCACGGCCATTTGGACACTCTCATAATTTATATATTCATTTCCATCAAGAAAGTCGTGCAATGATCTGAACAGATAGTTGGCAGATGGTGCATTATCAGGAATATATGCTGGAGGAGGTAATGTTTAACAACCCAGCTCTGAAATTTTTTATGTAGTGTTTCTTGCCGCGTAGAGTTTAGCGTTCACACCCAAAATGACTATCAATGCTGCCTTTCTTTTCTTAAAACATCAAGTTGAAAACAGTAATGATCCTTTCATTTTCTTTCGGCAATTCAAATTGCGCTGTGCCCTTGCTGTCCTCCAAACAACACAACCTAACCTTCTACGGATACACGCCAGCTTTGAAAGTGGGACGTAATGTCTCCCTCTTATAAACATACGCTTTTTTCCTAGTCACGTGTTTAAACCCTATCCACTTTCCATCTTTAATCACCGAGTGTTCCAAAAATGGTAACTTTTTGAGACGAGCAAAATTTGAAGAACATATCGAAACCAATTTTTTTTTTCGTTCAATTCATGTGGCACCCAAAAAGAGAGTTTGGACATGAAATTAAGCCTTTTAATGCAATCCATATCAATAGTCTGATGATTTAAAAAAAAAATTAAAGCTCGCTTCTGTGAAAGTTAACGAGAGATTTGTTCTGACATACAGTGTAAAACTAAAATACGAAAAAAATGAGAATAAATAATCAATAGATATTAATCCTATTGTTTAAAACGGTTTTAGTTGGATCCGAATTTTTGCTAAGGATTGACAATGCATTTAAATGCCAGTATTCAAAAAAGACGAAGTTTTCCCAAACACCGAATCAATGAATTAAATATAACACATTAAATGGATTTTTACACTGCAGTAAATAACTTCAATGTAAAATAAAGACGTAATCGGTTCAAAAGTAAAACTTTTTTTTAAATTAAAAAATAGATTAAAATATACTTAATTTTCAAAACTTAATCATATTTTCCACTAAATTACTGACACTTGTATTTATATACAATCTTAAGAATCTAGTATTAATACTTGGATTGATATAAAGCATATACGCCATGAAAAAGGGCAAATTTTCGCATCATTTTTATTTATTTTTTTTTGTTTTTGAAAATAGAAATAAAATTGTTCCTATAATAATAATTAAACAGCTGTTAAATTTCGAAATAATATTAATAATACTTTATGATGCAATGTATAGTTTAATTTCTTTATACTGAATTATTGTGTAGTACTACATTTAAGTATGGATACTTTTTTTACTACATGGAAGTACGGATTTATTCCAGTTATTAAGCTCTTAACTGCAAATAAAAGTTTTACGCTATTCGCTTTTCAGTATCACCGTTTTTCACATACGCACTCGTTAGCAGGGGACGGGGAATAAAAGGCATATATAAGTAAATTCTCTGAAATAAGTATATATACTTTGCAAACCCTTACAAAGTCATTTTTTTAATTAAAACCCTCTTTGGATTAGTTTTATTCAAAGTAGCTAATGCAAAGAATCGTACTTTGGAAGGACGGATGTTTTCGTCCAGTTCTCTTAACTAACGGGTTGAGCGAGACGGATATATACGCCACCACAGTTAAAGGGTTAAACAAAGAGCACTATTCATTTTTCATACTAAATTTTACTGAATGAATTAAAAGGTTATGATTCAATTTTTTAAATTCAAAAATATGCTTTAAGCAACTTAATTCTCAATACAAGCATTCGTTCTCACAATAAAAGCTCTTTAATTTTTAACTCTTCTTTTAATAGGGTTTTACACATTAAATCTGTCTACAGCTCAAACGTCCTCTCGTTGGTGTGGTGTGGTAGTTAGGAGAGGGGATTTCAGCTCAGATGTCGTCCTCGTCACTTAACCATGATTCAAAATTAAGAGGTCCGTCACCAAAATCCCTCGTGTAGCTTAACAGACACTAATATTTACCCACTAATGTTCAATATATTTTTATTTTTACTTTCCGTTTAAATCATTCATTGGTTTTTGAAATGATCTAGACCAGTGATACGCAACCCCCTGTCCGTGGATCAAATGGTGCCGGGCCGCCTAAAGAACATTAAACTATTGCCATTTTATTTAAAGTGGTGCATTTCTCTCGGATTTGGGCAACTTTCAACGGAAATCACTATATATTCCACGTTAAATCACTTTTATTCATTTTTTGTGTAGCTATATTTTATTCTGAAGGCATATTTAAATGTAACTAAATTAAAATTGTTAAATCAAAACAATCTAAAATATAAACATTCAACGTGTCCTACTCTCAGCAGGCCGCGGTAAAATTATCAAACGTTGACCGGTCCGCAGCGATAAAAAGCTGCGGAGCACTGGTTTAGATCACAACAGTCTATTTACATTTATTTTCAATTTTATAATAGATTTTGAATAAAAAAAATTGGCTTGTGAAAACCAGTATATCTTGCATATAAAAGCGCATCAATGAAAACTCCTTTATCTGTTGCTACCCCAGTGTTGGAAATTAAGACAGGAATATATTATAGCAGTTATTAGTAATTATTATGTCTTAATTCTACACTGTTTTACTAGATAAATTTAAAATCAAAGCAAATTTTCGTTAACAATTACATCATAATTCAGTAACTAAGGGCATTACAATTGTTCTGAAGATGTTTGTGTATTATTCAGTGAGATTATCTGTGTATAATTAGGGATGGAATTTAATCTTTGAATTTTGTTTGCAGGTATGCAAGGTAACTATGGCGGCTGGTGAAATGATATAAAAATACAAATTTGTATTATAAATAATATATTTTGATAATTCTTCGAGTTTTGAATCAAAACAAATGAAGATAATCCCTTAAATAAAGTAAGTATTAATGATTAAAGTCAAGTAAATGCCTGTTAAGAATTACCGTTAATATTATACAAATTATTTACTACAATTTATGAGATATTTTGTTTGATTTGTAGTTTTACTTCGGAAGAATCTTAAAATTTGTGACAAGAATATTTTTTAAAGATGATAATGTCTTAGTATGTAGGGTAAATTTTAGAAAATGAATTATATTTCAGGTATTTAGGAATTACACCATAAGCCACTTTCGCCCAATCAAAAGACGTCGCCCAATGTCGTCATCATTATTATAATAGAGTCCTGAAAACTCGGCACTAGGCAGTACGGATAACTCGGTCATGCCCTTAAAGTTGGGAGGGGGACACACTTTCCAAAGTGATACCTAGCAAAGCATTATTTCCATGTAGAAATAATTGATGCTGTCATAATTAATGAAAAAAATTGCCAGGAAATGACGAAAACGTACAAACTCTTAAAATATCACAATGTGAGGGACTAAAGGCTGTTGAAACCGTCCTTCGGTACTTAAAACAAGGTGTGTTGGTATTGGAGTAACTGTTCCTTCATCATATTCGGGATGAAACAGGATAACTCAGAGTGCAGTACGGAAGATAGCAGGGAATAACACATACTTTTTTCAAAAAAAAAGTCACCGGTTTTTATAATTTTTATTATAGACAGCTTTATATGATGCCTTTATAAAATATTTTTATGAGGTGTGTCTGATGAGGTAATTTATTGTATATTATATATTCATTCATTTCCTGCCTCTTGTAGTAAAGTTTGTCCTTTTTCTTTGTTTATGTGTATTTGGGCAGTTTGTTTACTGCTTTATTCTCCAGTAAACAATACATACAAGTGCAGTAGAATATGTTTTGAGAAATTGCTCGTACACTTATTCTTTTATGAGGAAATGCTCGTACCTATTTTTTTATTTCGACATTTTCACAAACTCGGCTACCTTTCGATCACATTAGGCTGAGTTTTTAGACAGTACTTCATTACCATTTTTAAATAAACTGTGGATACCATTACGGCACGAGAACAGTTTGCACTATTGGATACATACTTCAGCATTTGGCGACGCATTTGGCATCGCATTTGGCATAATTCATGCGGTATAAAGCATAAGTTCCGTCTTTCAGAAGTGGTTAGGAAATTAAGAAAAACTTATCAATGATTTATAGCAACTGTAAAATAATTTTACAGAATATTAACATCTTATATATACCTTCTGTGTGATAATATAAAAGTAAAATTAAAAGAAATTAAATTAAAAATTATAATTCTTTCGTTTGTCTTTTATATCTTGGAAATGATGAACTTAATAAATTTTGTTTACACAATCAGACCTCGATTTAACGAACTTTTCGGAACTAAATATTTTGTTCGTTAATTCGTGGGTATTTATTGAATAGGGTACCAAGCAATATATACATTGCATTTAACATTTTGAAATTCTATAAGTAACTACACGAATGATATTCATAGTTAGAAATTACTCACTTTTTATTCAAGTGCTAAAAGTACTATTAGTGATTATTATGCACCAGTTAATTGGAAATTTGAAAATATTGACTTATGTTTGAAAATCTTTCTGACTCAAAAGAGTTATTTTCAAATCTATACAGAGAAGAAAATATTGTTTCAATTACATCCTATTGCATGAGGTATGTTTTCACAGTTTCCACAAACACTGTAAAACATTACCAGGTGGCATTAGCCACAACACAACATCACTTTTTTGATAAGAGTTTCATTATCGATGTCTGCATTGGAATAGATATTCATTGACTCCAACAAATCAACCATTTCTTAGCTTCATTTGTTAAGATAGGCAGCATGTCATCAAATGTGTATAGTTGTAAAAATCTTAAAATAGCTTCTGCTTTGTGGATTTGGATGAGATAAGAAAGGAATTTTTATCCCTATTCCAGACTTCCACTATTAGCTATACTCATGGCTCATCTGCACTTGTTAAGCCTAATAAGGGCTTCACCAATTCTCGTTGAAACTTGCTGTTTACAAGAAAAGTATTTTCAGTTCCAGACAAAAAGAATATCTCATTTGAAACAAAATTCAATTTTTTTCTAGCACCGGTTGGCTAAAAATAATGTGACCAATTTCAGAGTGTCATAAATTTTTACCGAAATAAGTTATTTATATTAAATTTTCCAATGTGGTTTCCTTTAGCATAGTACACTTTGCGTAAATATTTCGTCCATGCCAAAGGGGCCTTTTAACCATTTTTGGGAATATTTTTCCAACTTCTTCTATGATAGCTTTTGGAAGCCCTTACTTCACTTCTGTTTAATTGCTTTTTTAAGTGTCCCAATAAAAAATAATTTCAATGAACACAGTCAAGAGATGATGGTAGTCATTCCTGAGGAGGTAGAAAATTTCAATTTAATCTTTCAGCCTTTTTATAGTTGATTTTGCAGTATGACTTGGTGCAAAACCTTGGTGAAAAACAAAGTTTCATTGAGTGTAAAGACATTTACTCTTTTTGATAAAGTGTTTCAAAACTTTATTTTGTTAGTATTTAGCATCTATTTTAGTTCCTCGTTCTACAAAAACATGGTTTTGTTAAGCCTTGAGAGGACATTTCCATCCATGCCATAACACTTGACGGCCAACACTTGCTTGTTGCATAACTGCTACGTCTTTGCGACGGTTTTTTTTAACGTGAAATATATTGTATCTTCATTTACCCAGTTATGAATGACAGATGAAACAATGCATTATCTGAAGTTATCCCTGCTTTGTAACTACCTTTGTGTAATATTTCAAAGACCAAGAGTGTTTTCTTCGTCTTTCTACGGTCTTGACAGGCATTTAAAGACAGACTAATTTATTCACTTTTTATAGACAATTTTCTTTATCTGACGACAAATTGTAATTGCGATACCTGTATTTTCTTTGAGGCAGAGGATTTTCTACGTTTTTCAGATTCTTTTTTTTAATTTTTTCCCGAGGACTTCCATTCATTCACATTATTTTCTTGCAGCTTTTAGATGCCAATCAAACATTTTATTCCTTTTCGTAGTTTAAATAATATTTCATTAGCAAAATGTCTTTTCGTATTTTTAAATGTCTTATTTATAACAGAATTTTAGATAACATCCTTCAAACCGTTAAAAATTATTTCGGTTTTGATGATCTAATTTCGGAGCCATGATTTACACCTACTAATAAAAACAGATATATTGATAACTTAAATGTTTCATTTTTAAAATGTGACTGGCAGCAAAGCAATAAAAAATTTCCATTCATAGCTATATGCTTTTAAAAAATTGGTCACAATAATTCTGAATCAACCGGTACAAAGTAATGAAAAATTGCAGTATTACAGAATTAATTTATTAATTCGAAGTTCATTATTCGATAAATAAGGTTTCTTGGACTTCATTTCAATCGGGCAAAGGGAAAAATTCGTTAAATTGTGAAATTCTTTAAATAGAGGTACATTTAATCGGGGTAATACTGCATATATAATTTGGCTAATTTGAATTAAATAAACACACATCGGAATTGTTTTAATATCTCGTTATACAAAAGTGATAAGAATTGTGTTGTTGGAAATAAATATTCTTAAAAACGTAAATATTCAAAATAGATTCTCGAACGACAAGAAAAATTGAAAGATCGTTCTATGTAGATCAAGAGTTTATGCACTTTCCTTCAAACTTTTTATTACAGAACTTTCCTTCCTACATTTTAAATTTTGTTCATGTCATCGTGTTTTGTCAATTCCCCGAAGCAATCTGATTTGGGAGAAAATAAGGAAATTTTATTTACATGAATAGGAAAAAGAACTTCTAACGGGGTGCAAAACTCGAATTGATTCTCAAAAGGCCGGAAGAGTGCGTTCTTCGGTTCTTTTGAATGGGATTGAATTGGTAAACTGATACGAAGAAAACACGAGGCGTGAATAACAGAAGAGACGTACAGGTTTAGAAAGGATGAACATTGTGGGAACCACAGTACAATGTAACTTTATTTCTATTTATACAGTATGGTTCAAACATTCTTTGTGCATGTATTAAAACAGGAAACTATCATTAATAATCACGTTACATAACAATTTTTAATCTTATGAATTATTATAAAATAACACATTAAGTCAGTGTTTCCCAAAATTTCGATGTTTGCGACCCAATTTTATATCATAATTTTCATCGCCCCCACCGAACAATAAAAATGTATTGAATGCAATTAAAATGTACTTTTTGATGCTAAAGAAACTACTTTATTTATAAGTTAAGCAAATTATCAAGATACGTATTAAATGTGTGTATCACAAACCATTGGGAGATACAGGTAAATATTAAACTTGATTTTAATTTAGAAATGATAGATTAGTTATCAAATACACTGTGCACTACTGATGTATTATTAAGTATATTATATTAGTATAAATGAGTATATTTAATTTTTATTAAGTCAGAATGTGTGGATTATGTCTTGCTTATTTTTAAATATTTTATTTTTGACTTTTAAATATGCTCGCGCCGACTACATAAGGATATCAGGTCACCTAGAGGTCACACCCCATATTTTGAGAAACGCTGCATTAAGTAAATTCCTTTTTTTTCTCTGGGAATCTTGAATTTAAAAACCAAATGACTATTATTTAAGGATCAGAGCGTTAAGAAATTTTGTCGTTATTTTTCGTTTAGGAGGTCACTTTATGAATACTGGTCAGGAAGTTGATTTTTTAATTTGCATTGGGAAATAAGCTTAAAATCCTTCATCCAATCTATGTTACTAACATGCATTTCCTAAAGCTAAACGTGTTTACTTTAACTTGCAAATTTCTAAACTGAAAAATGTTACTAACATGCATTTCCTAAAGCTAAACGTATTTACTTTAACTTGCAATTTTTCTAAACTGAAAAATGTTACTAACATGCATTTCCTAAAGCTAAACGTATTTACATTAAATTGTAATTTTTCTAAACTGCAAATTACAACAGAAAAAGTACATTTTTGAAAGATTTACTCACCTTGTGATTTTGTGTGAGTAACCATTATTAATTCATACCAGGAATCGGTCATGGAATCATGATTTGTAATAGCATCGTCTCTTTCGAAATTTGCTGTCACAATATTTCGTCTACCGTTATCACGGGAACAACAATAATTGTTAAAAAAGGACACACATAATCATTAAGAAAACTAGAATTCTATAGTTGAAAGGTTCCATACAGTAATGTTTAACTTTAAATTACATATTTATGTACGATCAATTTCATTATGCATTACTTTTAATCGAGAGATTGAAATTGCACAATTCATTAAAAGCATATGTTATTGCATAATATAATCCAAAACGCACTAACACATATTGTTTGCCATAAATGTGACATTTTACATGTTATTAAAAAAGATTTTTTCCGCCACACTTTCAAATATTATGTGTATTGCATGAATATCTGTATTACATGCTATGCAAGGAACACTAAATATTTGCCACACTAAGTATTTGCTATGTGTTTGAGAAAAACAAATTTTAAGTGGCATCAGTTATGTTAATATTAGTGGTCTCAATGCTTCAACTGAAGCTTTTCTGTTTTTTTTCTTGTTCAATTGTATTATTTGACCAATATTTCAAAAGTTAACTTTCAAAAAAAATTCGGCAAGACTCATGATATTTGAAGAATTGCAGTATTATGTTTAATATTTTGTTTTCAGTTTTACGATACCTGATAGAATCGTCCCGTAATGGAATAAGCAAGCATTTCTCAAACTGTGGGGTGCACCCCCTTGGACGACGTGATAACCTCTACGAGGGAGCACGAGCATATTGAAAATTAGAAAACGAAAGATTGTGTTTTAAAAAATTATTAATTTACTAAAAGTAAACAAAAAAATATAAATTCTAACATAATTAAATAAAGTTAACGTTTACAAAGATGTAATACACTTATAAATGGATCAGTACTGCACAATATATTTTATAATTAATTTAACAAGACTAAGTTAAAAGCAAGTTCAATAATTACCAATAAACCGAGTACAAAGTTAATAATAACAATACTAAGTTAATAATTACCAGTTAATTATGTATGGGCTTTCCATATATAAAGTCTTCGCAAATACTGCCAATGCCCATTTATCGCATTCCAAAGCTTTCGGAAAATTTTTATGGATAGTAGTGCAGAGAAAAAATTGCAGACGTATATATGCGTCCTAAGCAGTTAATACACTGGCATAGTTAGACGTCTATATACGCCGGTGGCACTTATAAAGTCAAAATCGTAATGCAACTGTAGTGGCAATGAATAGTATTTTTGAATTCAATACATTGTTGTTGTATTGAAGGGAGGACAATGAAAATTATGGTTCAATATTAGGTCACGGATATGGAAAATTTGAGATGCACAGGAATAAGCTCTTAGGAAAGCCGAAAATGTAACCACTGTTTGGAACTTTAAGTTTCATTACGGATCATTTTGCTATTAGAAAAAAAAAGTCTTAAAGTTTTTGTCTAAGCGACATATATAATTCTACGTGTATATATTTTTTTTAAAAACACTCCAGTGAAATATTAGTATATTTAATTGAATGTAAATACATTTAGTTTTTTTTTCTTTTTTCAAAATTATTGTATTAAATTATTGCTGTGCTTATTTTAAAATATGCTTTTCAAGCTTCATCAACACACAGATTAGTTTTTCTTTGTACTTAAGAAGGAATCAAAATGATCTGTTTCGAAGTATTACCAAGCATAGCATACACGTTTTCATAAACTTTATCTTCAAAACAAATATGTTATTAAATTTACGGAAGAACAAGATTCTAATCCAATTTAAATATATCTTGCTCAGTCGATTATCGCATTTACTCTATATTAACATTTACAGTTCACTATTTCATAAAAAAAATATTACTATTAAGAATCATTACCATGGGACCATATTCTAAGAAATATGTGAAGAAGATTCAACTTAAAAACAAGGGTTCAATAAATGGAAAAAATGTATATTTTATCAATAAATTATTTCTACATCAAATTCATAGAAAATATTCTCTACATTAAGGTATCTAACTACGTTTAGAACCATGATTTAAAAAAAGGGTATGAATTAATAATTTCCATAATATTTAGCGTCATTTGTTTTATAATATACGTATAAAATTATTTTAAGAATATTTTTAGAATAAAACATTATTTAAATGCAATATTTTGGCAAACAATGAGCTTAGAATTACCTATTTTCAAAACATTCTCCTTTGATGAAAAATGCTTTTATAACAATAATATTTTGCTTATATAAAGCAAAGATTTCTCCAGAAAGCTTTAATTGCGACTTTTGAAAAATGCACGTTATTTTCAGAGTTACTACCAGTTGAAATAATTATTAGTTTTTTTTTCTAAAAAATTCTCCTCTGTGTTGTATGAAAATATAGATAAATCCACTTAGAAGCTATATATTTCAAAAATCGTAGTTCAGACTTTGCACAGAAATCTGAGCTATATATAGGCAATGTATTATTATTATCGAAGCATTTTCCATCAAAGGAGAATGATTTGAAAATACGTAATTCTATGTTCATTTTTTGCCAAAATATTAAATTTAAATATTTTTATTGTAATGATATTCTTAAAACACTTTTATATACGTTTCCTAATCTAAGTGAAATTAAATATCATAAAAATTATTCATTTATACGCGTTTGTAAAACAATAGTTCCGAACGTAGTCGCATACCTTAAACATTTATTACTCTTTAAAATCCATCGTAACGTTCTGTTCTTTGCAATCAAATTGCTTCGAAAGGAAATATTTTCTCTTTTCTAACACTATAAACTTCGTTAGGATCTTTATTAAATAAAGAACGGTTGGATACTCAGTGGCCATTCGTGTTCAAATTGAATTAACTTAATTACACAACAGCACAATAAGAATGTTTCACGCACCCGTCACAAGCAATCTATACCCGTTGGCAACCCTAGCGTTTGGAAACTAAATGTTACAATTGAATTATTACATTGAAGGAAGGATTTATTTAAACACGTGAAGATTTTCAGATGTTACGAAATCAAAAAGGGGCAATATTTTAGATTCCTACTATTAGCTCATACTATATATTTATTTACCTTAGTGAAATTCTCATTTTAAATGCAATTTAAAGCGCTCAATTGAGCTGAAATGTTAAATGCATGGTTATTTTGGATGGAAATACATTAATTTAACTATAATTAATAAAATTAATTGATAAAAACTAATTGTTCAAAGAACTACAACTACAGTCATGTTGGCATTATTTTTGGCGACTTCGTGACCATTTTGACGACTTGTGTCAAAACTTGAAAAAGGTTTTTTTTTCTCAGATTTTAAGGCTCTCATTTGTGCGGAAATTTTCTATACACTCTTGTTATGGGTAAAAATACGATAAATTAATTATAAGTAATTAAATTTAGGTGACTGAAAATAATAATTTTTTTTTACAGAATTACAGATAGAGCCACGTTGGTTTCATTTTTAGCAACATGAGTCAAAACTTTAAATATTTTTTTCTCACGTTTTAAAGCATTACGCTGAACTGAAATTTTATGTACACGGTTGTTTTGGATAACAATACGATACTTTAATGATAATTAATAAAAATTAACTGCCACTAAATGTTGTGATTGTGTCATATGTATATACATATTTATATTAATTGTAACTATTTAATACATTTTAGCTAAAATAAAATTTTTCTTTGTTGATCTAAGTAGGAATTTTGACTTAATTTTTTTATATTACTTGTATTTGTCAGTTTAGTAGGTTTTTAATTATATTACCAGGTAAAAGTTAAATCTTCAACTTATATATATATATATATATATATATATATATATATATATATATATATATATATATATATATGTGTGTGTGTGTTATGGTTTAGGGTAGGACTTTGAATTTGTTTATAAATATTTTTTTCTTAACCCCTTAAGCGGCCATTTTTTTACCCCAAAATTTTTTAAAGGTCATATATTTTGCTGCAGATAACTAAACATAATACGCGATAGAATTTGAAAAAAGTAAATTACTATTGTTACCCGATTTTAATCTCATTTTGAGTATTGATTCTATGGTAGACGTAAAGATATATCCGGAAATTTAAACAAAAAAAGGAGATTTTCACCTCGAACTACATGAGCAAGAGATCCATCGACATAATTACTGCCATTTTATGCATTTCTTCACAATTTGAATTAAGCTTTTAAGAAAAAAAATTATAAAATAGACAAAAGTAATTCAATAAAATAACCATAGTTAATTCCTATGTTTAGATAAAAAAAACTATTTTAAAAGAGTTGTAAGTGTTGTATTATTAAAATTACTAGCTCTGTATTCAAACTGTACTTATTAAGATAATCTGAGACACATTTTAATACAAGCTATTTTACTTTCATTTTTATGTACAACAACACAAAAATTAAAAATCTTCTTAACCAGTTAAACGCCTACATTGTTCATGCTGTCTCCACAACAATAATGTATTGCCTCGGTTAACTTTTAGGTTTAAAGCCTATTACTCTGAGTATCTTTTGTCTTTAATGTCTTCAAAATATGCACTTTGAAGTTAATTGTTATTTTAATAAATTGTTACACTATTTGGTCAGTTGAAATAATTATTGCACTACCTTAGCACTATAAGTAATTGTTGCAAATAATTAAGATTACACAGTACCCTAAAAATTTCATTTTTACCGAAAAATTTTTTTTGCATGTCTTGGTGGCCCATATCACTGAGATGCTTGCCACGAAATTTCTGATCTGTTAGTAAATTAGTTTTTAAGATATTTGAAGTTTTATGAGCTATGGTTTTGCTTTCGGTTTCCTTTTAAAGCATTTTTCGCACTTAAGTTGAATTAATTAAAAAAAGTTTTGAGCTTTTAGTTTGAAATAGTTATTAATTCCAATTTTCATTACTAAAATCATTTTTGCTTGATTATGTTTTGAGGTTTTTTGAGTTCTCATAATTAATTAATAAATATTAATTTCATGGCTTTATCCTTAAAACATTATCATTATTCATTATTTTTAAAAGCTTTATCATTAATTTTTTCCTGTAGAGAAAATGTTATGGCAAATGCGTTCTGGGTTTCTGTAAGAAACAATATTTCGAAGAGATGGAATACTACCGAAAATGACGTATTTAAAAATCAGTCCTCAGCTGATTCTACAATTAGACTTCCGAACACAAGTATTTTGAATTCAAATGTTGCAGATATAACTGAATATTTCCTTGATGTATACCAAACTACATTATACTAAACATATTGTAGTACTATATTTTAGTATTTTAAAGTCGTACGACAAGAGCTAAAACTTCCTAAACTGCCCCAATTTCAAACTGAAAAAAATTAAATTTTATGAGCAAACCTGACTATTTTTAGCTTAAATTAGAATCATTATTATTTTGTACATAAATACTTCGTGTTTCAAAACATGTGTAAAATATTAGGTTAAGATAAAGCTGAATAAACTGACGTCTTAACAAATGCTATCAATATTATGCAAAAATAAATTTTGACTTAAAAACATAATTTTTAGTCATATTTAATAAAAATAGGGTTTTAATGTAGAACATACACTGGAAAATAACATATTAAAAAATTAGAGTTTTAAGGGCATTATAAGTTTTTGTTTTATGTCTTTAAAAATTTTAAATGCGTTTTTCTCTCAGACTTTTGATTTTGAAGGTATAAGTGTTTTCTAATCCCTAAGGCTTTTTTCCTGTTCAAGATAGAGCCTTCAATTTTTTTCTATATACTCCCAAATGTATGTTCTATAAAAGTTAGTATGGATTTAGGTCTGAGAACTCTAGTTATTTTTCTAAAAAAACGCTAAATTTAATATTTTACAAATTTTCGTGTTTTTTCCAGGTTTTTCTAGAAAAATAATTGTTTAAAATCAAAAAGGGAGTAGATTTTCAAATCCATACTGAATATTGTTTGTAATATTCTTAGAATCATATATAACTTAAAATTACTAAAACATTTAAAAAAAATTGAGTATTTTATGAAAGTTTGAAAAAACTTCAAAAATTCCTAATTTTTTAAAATTTTAAAATAATGGCTGGTCACACTGACTTTTTTCTTTCAGATTCAACTTAACAATATAATCTAAATATAAAACATCAATTATTTTTACTGTAATTGTCTCCAAAAAATTTTTTTGAAAAAGGGTACCGTGTAGCCTTAAATAAGCTTTCACGCAATAACAACAAAAACATATTTATTTTTAACCTGACAAATAAATATTTTGATTTTAAACGTATCACAACTAAGCCATATGTCCTCTTAGTTTTAGTTTTTGAATTTCAAAAGGAAAATACATGTTTATTTTTTGTGATGTGTCTAAAACTATATATATATATATATATAATTATTAGAAATTAATTCATTTTATCTAAAAGGATAAAAATCACTGAATAATTAATCTCTTGTATTATTGTCAATCTCAAATATTGAAGATAATGAAATGACTAGAGCTCTAAACTTGTAATAGTACTAAAATAACTATTATTTCTACTATTTAAGGTATCCGGACACGTTGAAAATGACCAAATTCGGACAAGACCGATATTTTTGTTTTCTCTTTTATTTAATACATGTATATTTTGGCTTTACAAAACATACTTTGTTTTGATTCTATGCTTCTTAAAGACCAAGTTACAATCAATTTTATTAAGTTAAAAAAACGGAAAGTGAGTCTTTGATCTACCAGAAGTGGACATTTAAACTGTTCGCAATTTATCATGGCGAGTCTGAACACTCAAAATATCACGAATGTATTTCTATAAAACTTTTTTCACCTGATATTTATGCTATTTTCTAGGGAATGTACTAAAATATTTCTCATAGTAAAGGGTGTTTTTTTGAGAGGTATAGAAATTTAAATTGCAATAAAACAACGATGTATTATTCGATTGATATGAATTTTTTTTATTCGAAAGATAATCTTGTGGCATTACATTTTAAATATGATTTCTGGCATATGACTGCCACAGCTGGCTCGGATGTAGTCCAATCTGGACGTCCAATTTTCGATGACTTTTTCCAACATTTGTGGCCGTATATCGGCAATAACACGGCGAATGTTGTCTTCCAAATGGTCAAGCGTTTGTGGCTTATCCGCATAGACCAATGACTTTGCATAGCCCCACATAATATAGTCTAGCCATGTTAAATCACAAGATCTTGGAGACAATTCACAGGTCCAGAACGTGAAATTAGGCGGTCAACAAACGTGTCTTTCAATAAATCGATTGTGGCACGAGCTGTGTGACATGTTGCGCCGTCTTGTTGGAATCACAGCTCCGAGACATCATGATTGTTCAATTCAAGAATGAAAAAGTTAGTAATCATGGCTCTATACCGATCACCATTGACTGTAACGTTGTGGCCTTCATCGTTTTTGCAGAAGGATTCCACCAGCCCATAAATCGCACCAGTCAGTTTTTCTAGATGTAACGGTGTTTCGACATACACTTGTGGATTAGCTTCACTCCAAATGCGGCAGTTTTGTTTGTTGACGTAGCCATTCAACCAGAAGTGCACTTCATCGCTAAACAAAAAAATCGACCATTATTTTCGAAATAAAATTGCACAATTTGAAACCGTTGTTCAGGCGTGATTCTATTCATGATGAATTGCCGAACCAAACTGAGAATAAATCACTTGACATGTGTTAAATCGGTTGCCATCTTGGAAAGTAATGCCAACTTAAACTTCTATTCCTGGAAAAAACACACTCTGTATGAATATTATTTGATTTAGGGCATGTTGTTTAAATAATGGTCTCATAAAGGCGTTATTTTTCTTATAACGTTTACTCAATCATCTCTAAAAGTTTTAAATTTTAATAAAACATTAAAATTTTAGTTAATTCTCTAGATAAATACCTCTAGATTCTTTTGGTAATTCTTTTACTAAAATATAAGTTTATTACTTTTGTAAACTCGTGAGTCCTTTTCCGACCGTGTTCGAATTGTGACAAGAAAATAATTGCAGACAGGATTTGGTCCCACTGTTTATTCCATACCTTCTATGGGACATTTCTTAAAATCAAGAATATATTACGATGTTACAGGATTAAGATACATCGTTCAGCCGTGTCTACTTTTCACGACCCCGGCTTTCTTCGTCACCCTCTCCTCTCTCGTTCCCTCCCGTTCCGACCTGTTGCCAGGTGCAGGCAGCTGTTCCTTACACGCCCCACCTAAGAGTAAAATTTGCCCCTTGTGGCTGATTTTACCATATCAGACACCAGGAACAGAAAATTCACAAACCGTGACACAGAAAATCCACAAACAGAACACACAATAATTGTAACAGTCAAAAGTCTTGATGATTGTTCTAGTGAAAGTTCCTTAATACAAACACATGAAATAATATGAATAGTTCACCCAATTGAAATAAGTGACTATGTTCCCAGAAAGATCTAAACTGTAATGGGATTGCAAACAGATATATACAAAATAAAACTATACTAAATATATACATTACAGTTTTTATCTTAATCTAGACAATGTTTATTTCATTAACTCATGAATGTGAATGCTCAATGAGTTCACTAAATCCATATTAAGGCCACAGTAAAAACTTTCCTATGGCTCTAATTTGCCTTTGGCCGGTATAATTTCCGACCCAACCCATCTCACCCATTCTAATACAAAGTTAATTTGTTTTACACGATTTTTCCAAATCTGCATCAGAATGTCTATGTCGACTATTCGAGATACAACAAACTGCTCTAACATTCTTAAAACCTGAGCCGTTAAATTACATCCATAAGAAGTGTATTCAATCTTAAACCTCACTTTTTTAGTCATGCAAATTCCAGACGACATAAAGCATGCGGCATAATTCTTCGTGAGAGAACGACAGAAATACCACTTCCACAAATCCAGTACCGTGACCCACGATGCTGCGCTATTCTTTTCTACAAAACCTTCCCTTTTCGACAAAAGATAAATCTCGGTTCTCGAAAATATGTTTAACCAAGCTTCACAGGTTACCTTCGCTTTGAGACTAGTCAACGGCACAGCCTCGCCCCACCTAGTGTGCTGATCAACCCGACGTAAAATATATTTATGTCCCTTTAAGCTTGGCGGATCAATTGGACCTATCAGATCCATATTCCCCACCTCAAATGGCAATTCGGGCCTTGCCACAGGTGTACTGGATGATCGGTCTTTAATCCTAACCGATCGAATGAGCTGACATTCTTTACATGACTCACAAAATTTCTTCACATCGGCCCTCAGACCCTCCCAAAAGAAAGAATACTTTATTCGTTCAAGCGTCTTCTTGGGACCCATGTGACTACTGAACACGGAAGTATGCGCTAGTTTCAACACCTCAGTTCTTCTGCACTTCGGAATTACCAGCTGCCCAAAACTCTCCCCGAGTATTTTATCCCTACGAAATAGATATCCATCTACTTCATAGTAGTTTCCTTTGCCTTCCTTAGCATACTTCCAAACCAATGCTAACTCGGCACAACACTCCTGTTCGGAACGAAAACTATCAGCCACCATGATTCCTTTATCCATCTCAGCGGTCACCTCCTCATCCTTAGTACCCAATGTTCCCACTTCATTCCGACATGAAGTAATATTCCTTTGAGAATCCTCAATGTGCTTCTGTGCTGTCTCTGGCAGAATACCCGATGAAACCTCGGTTTCATCTACATTTCCTGAGTCAACCCTCAGGTCCCGAGAGCTTTGAGCCAGTGAATTCTCTTCACTCTGGGCTCCTCCCCAACATATCCAAAACCTCTGGTGGAAGCAACACGTCTTCTACCAAAACTTCTGCCAAATCACATAACACTTGCTGGTGCACCACATTAACCTGGCCACCGGTAGCAAGACCAATTGGAACATATACTAAAGGACATTTAACCGCTGGACCGAAAATACCTTTCAAATAAATCGTGGAAGCTCCTTCAACCGATATTCCAGGAACTAAGTCTTTCTTGATAACAGTAATTTCCGTACCAGAATCCAATAACGCATGGACTAACTTCCCATCTACACTGATAGATGTTTTCACTAATTTACTTAATTTGTCTTCAATAGCCCGTCTAGGCATGACTTTACCTAGCACATCCACTCTAGCAGCTACCGTCCCATCTACCAATTCCGTCCCTTCTGTTGACACCTTATTCTCATTAAGTCTTTTATTATCTACCTCTTTTTTTCGACAATCCGGCTTAAAATGTTTATCTGATCCGCAGGTGAAACAAACGAATTTTTTAATTTCAGTTACTTGACCTTTATCAAAGTTTTTCCTAGAAGAAAAATTATTTAACTTTTTCTCCCCAAATGGCTGTTTACCCCAACTTCCATTAAAACTTCTCTTTTCACTATCATTCCATTTAGCTCTCTCAGGTTCATCGTAGGATTTCCCTTTGGAAGCATAAAATATATCACATTGTTTGCCCAAGTCCCTGGGTTTGTACCATTCTTCCCCTTGGAGCACACCAATATGGGTCGCCGTCTCAGAATCCAACATTTCAAACATTTTATCTGCTACGATCAGTTGATTAACTGACTCAAAATCATTCGCTTCTCTTAACTTACAGTAGTATAACCACATCGATGTTAAACGGGACGCGAACTGAGAGAAAGTTTCGTCAGAGTTACGTTTGGCCTTTCTAAAATTTTCTAAACATATTTTTGGAGAGGGTTCATACTCCTTGAGTACAACCTGTTTTAAAGATTCGTAATCTTTTAATTCTTCTTCGCCTAGGTTAACTAATAAGTTTGACACTTTGTCTCCTAACATGCATAACAAAACCTTCGGTTTTAACTCGTCGCTAACCATTTCACTAGCGAAAGCCTTTTCAAGACTAGAAAAGAAATATTCCCACCCGTCTGATTTATTGGGTACCTTTACAGTTAAGAGCCTAACCATTTTAACTATTTCATCTAAAGATTTTACACGTGAGGTTTGACCATTATTTTGAGTAGCACTCTGATTAGCGATCCTAGATAATTCCATTTCCAAGCGTAATTTTTCAATTGATAATTGTTCTTGTTGTTCTAGTTTTTGCTGCTGTTCTGTCTCTAACCTTTCGGCTGTAATAACTTCCAATAACTCTTTTGCCTCTTCCTCCTTGTAATATTTACTAGAGATTATTAAATTCCTTAAAACAATTTTAGACATAGACGGATCAGGTGACTCATCTAAGTCCCGCGCTAATTGAATTAAGTCAATTTTCTTACTTCTAATGAGAAATGCCATTTTTAATCAAGCTAAACCTAATGCCAAATTACCTTCTGACAAATTTAACTACAAACACTTAAATGACCTAGTACTATATATTTAACAAGCAAGAAAAATTCTTGTTTTTTCTAAGAGTACTCAAATTCCAGAAACACAATACGAAATATGTTTACAATAAAACTTATATGAGACACAGTTATTTGTTACTAATCAGAACGCAGAACCTTTTTCAAAATAAAAAAAACACAATTAACAACATACTTCAGCTACATTACCATAGAATTATTTCTCAAATCATAAATCTACTCTTTGTTTCTTTTTTTTAATTAAAAGAAGAATCTTATGCAGGAAACAAAACCAATATACATATACATCCTAAATTACGAGCAAAGGAAATAACCTCAGATTGCATTAAACTATCAACTAACTGACAAATTGCAAAACTTTTGCTTAAAATGAAAAACAATCATTTAATATTAAAAAAAACATGCCACATTCTGAGTCATAAATAACCTACAAAATCTCTTATTTACAACCTTTTAACAGGAAGTCTACTTGAAATACATATACATTTTTTTAATGGATATTTTTTACCCACTCAAACATACATTTTTCGCAACCATTATTTCAAGATAAATCAATCTAATTCTTTTTTTTTTAAATTCTGCAAACTGAATTGTTATGCAAAACACTTTCTATACCCAGATTTTAATTTTTGAGACAACTTCCAAACAGTAAAGAATGATGATAAAAAAAGAAATTATAGTTTAACACTAGAACTCTAAATACCATATTTTACAACATTTAAAATGATACCCCATCATTTCCAGGTAAAATAAGTACACAATTTTCTTATTTCATCTACACAATAATCCAACAACATAAAATATTGCAATATATAAACCAATGAAATTTTCTTTTTTCAGATATATCTGCTTTTTCTATTTTATTTTTAAAAAAACAAATTAAATATGACTGCATCCCATTACTTTTTTAAATATTCACACAATATTTTAACTTAGGGGAACAATAGCCACTTACCTCGACATGAACACTGTTTCTGTACTTGAACACTTTTCAGATCACGACTCCATTCATCAGAAACTGAAGAAAAATACGGCAGCTGTTTATTCCATAGCCCAACTCGGCAGGTGATAACAAATTTCTGTATGAAGATCATGATTTTTCGCTTGAAACTGCTGCAAGAGAATTCCCGGGATCCACGTGGTCATCAACTTGAAAATACACCGCAGGATTCCGTTTCCATCTTAAAAATTTTCTTTCAAACTGAATGTCCACTAGACCTTGTTCACAACTTTGTAGTACGAACACCGATCAATTTGAAATATTTTGTTCCTTTAACTTTTGCTCCATTGCATCCCACTTCTGACACCAGTGTAAACTCGTGAGTCCTTTTCCGACCGTGTTCGAATTGTGACAAGAAAATAATTGCAGACAGGATTTGGTCCCACTGTTTATTCCATACCTTCTATGGGACATTTCTTAAAATCAAGAATATATTACGATGTTACAGGATTAAGATACATCGTTCAGCCGTGTCTACTTTTCACGACCCCGGCTTTCTTCGTCACCCTCTCCTCTCTCGTTCCCTCCCGTTCCGACCTGTTGCCAGGTGCAGGCAGCTGTTCCTTACAACTTTTTTCTATAATTGCTTTGAAGTTTTACTAAAATATTGCTAAAATTTCACATATAATTGTGGTTTTTATGAAATTCCGCCAATTTATTTTAAATATTGTTGATTCAATAGTAGTATTTATTGGTATTGAATCCTAAAAAAGCCTTTATATGTTTAAATATGTTATTTTGTCAAAAAGTACTCTGAACGTGTTCGGATACCTTAAAATAATTACAGTGAAACCTGAGTTTGCGCGGCAAATAGGGATCGTATAAAAAAGAAACCACCCCAAAAATTATTTAAAAATTTCATAAATACTTATCTATAAGCAACTTTATTGACATACTACAGAGATTTTTTTTGCGGTTTAGAGGGACCGCATATAAAAAAAAGTCGCAGAAAATATGTGAATAATTTCGGAACTTGACGAGAAAGTGCTTCCAAGCAAAATAAATAAATACATAACACATGGGAACCTTTTAAAAATATTTAACTTATCATTGCCTACAGGAAAAAAATTTCAAAATGCACATATATAATGCCGTGCTACTCGTTGTAATCCGGAGGGTACATCTTCTTGTGATGAATTGCTACAAAATCGTTTTCGTTACATGAAAATACAGCTTCAATTGACTTATTTTTTGGTGCCAGAAAATATGCGATAAATTTTTCCTTGTGGTTGGCGAGTTAGTTGCTTGTAAGCATCACGGCAGATAACCAGTTGTGCATGATCGAAGCTCTTTTTAGAATTTCGAACTTCTTTTGGAATTGGTAACAATTTTAAGAAATTGCTTTTCCGATTTCTTGAAAATCTAGATCTCTGCATACTTGTATATCTTAACCGCTTTTAAATAATCTGGCTCAGCTGTCTGTGTTCATAACTTTTCAAATTATTGATAGTGTCACTGTCGTTGACATCATCAAGTCAATCAAGCGCGTGGAGAGAAATCATTTGAATGTGCTTCGTCGGAAGAATGTTTGTAACAAGTGAACAGAACGTCTTGATGTGTGTATGTATTATACATTGATCGAAAATATTACAATTGCGCCAAAGCGTTTGAAAATCATACATCGCATAAAAAATTATTGTACAAAAATAAAATCAAAAAAAAAAAAAGATTTAACTGTATTCTTTCAGAAAAATTCAACAATATAAAAATCACCCAGTTAAGCGTTATATTTTCGTATTTTTTTTGGTAAATACTTCTAAATAAGTACATTAATTTCTTTTTCATCCATCTTATAAATGATGTTACATTTCTTTCTACAGATTCTTGGTAATCACTACAAAAGGGAATTCTAAGCACGTCGTTCGCCATTCGATGGGGAAATTCACACAGCTAAAGAAGAAGTAATTAATTATTTCGTTTGGGACAGTGGCAACGATCATTCTGCAAACGATTTATTTTTATTCAATCGATTGCTGTAAGTTACGCTATCATCTTATTTTATATTCTTGTTCTAGTTCTTACTATACAATAAGGTTTATTGTTGTTAACAAAGTTACAGAAGGAAAATTTAGAATTTCTGTGAGGAATGGAACAACGCGTAATATGGGATAAGGATATATGCTTTAGAATAGGCTTTATAATGAAGTAATTAATTCGATTAATTAATTTATCGAAAGTTGTTTCTTTGTTCTCATGAAGTTTGTGTAGTTTACTAAGCTTAGTTTCCATACATAATGGCTATGTTACCATACTTCTGCATTTTTGTATGTAATTTTTCGTGTTTAAAAATAATGATTCTTGAAGAACAAAAACTAATTTAGAACAAAGATTTTCAAATAGCGGACCTCAGAAAGGTCTCTTTTTGCCCTGCCAAGACATGAGCATATACAGGTGTCCAAAATATATATATTGCATTTAAATACTTTTACTTCAATAATGTTTTAAAAAATCTTTTCACATATATTCTAATCCAAATGATACTAAATATCATGGAAGTTATCCATTTGTAAGCTTTTTTCAAATCACGGTTTCGAACGCAATCGAATACCTTAAAAGAAACTATGGAACAATCATTTCATAAGTTTCTTAAAGATCCTGAAGAAAATTTAGAAATCCAAAGACAGTGAAAGCTTAGTTTTCCTTATTTGAGGCAGTGAATAAAAGTACAAGAAACTTTGATTTGTTATTGGATGCCCTGAAAACTAGAAAACCAAGCTCATCAGCTAGAAAATGTGAGTGCTTTCAATTTCAACCCAAAATCTAAAATAACAACATGAGTCCAAAATAAGAACACGACTTTGTGGATATCTTACTTTTTTAAAATCTTATTTTTTAAAGAGAAACCAAAATTAATGAGAATAATTTTAATTAATTGAAATTTATGTTTGAGTTTTCGTTATTTTTTATGTAACAATATCCTTATTGTTTTTAGTATTTTGGATTTGAAATTGATTTTTTTTGCTATTTTTTATAAATTAAATAAAATATTTGTTTCCCCATTTCATTTTTTTTTTCTTGACAAAATTTCAAAAAAAACAAACAAAAAAAAAACTCAGCTAAAACCCGTTTTTGGAAATATTGAGCTCGAAAACTGGTTTTTCAAAAAGTAGGTTTTTATACACACCCTACTCACTGGCAATTTCAAACACTTTGTAGAAAAGTGTGATAGGGTACATTAATCTCATTAAGGTATCCGACTACGTTCGAAACCGTGATTTTGCAAAAGCGTATAAATGGATAATATTTAGGATATTTAGTGTCACTTAAATTAGAAAATATATATAAAATTGTTTTAAGAATATTATTAGAATAAAAAATTATTTAAGTACAATATTTTGACAAAAAATGAACATACAATGACCCATTTTCAAAATATTCTCCTTTTGTGAAAAAAGCTTCTATTATAATAATATTGAGCCTGTATATAGCTCAGACCTCTGTACAGAGGCTAAACTACAATTTTTGAAATATTAACTTAGAAAGGTGTTTATCCATATTTTACGACAACAGAGGGGAGAAATTTTATTAAAAAAACGCCGATAATTATTTCAAATGGTTGTAACTCTGACAATAAAGTGAATTTTTCAATAATCATAGTTGAGCCTCTGCACAGATTTCTGAGATTTATTGATTGATTGAATATAACCGTCACACTGTTCAGCTACACGAGGACTTTTGGTGGCAGACAACGTAATTTTGAACCATGGTCAAGTGACGTGGATAACATCTGAGCTGGCACCCCCTCTCCTAACTACCACGCCCCACCAACGAGAGAACGTTTCAGCTTTCGGCAGATTTAACATGCATCGCTGCCCTACACTGCGGGTCTTTAGTGGTACTGGGCTCGAACTCGTGACAAGGCAAGCCACTCGGCTACCGTGGCCTCCAAATGTCTGAGGTATATACAGGCAGAATATTATTATAATAGAAGCATTTTTCACAAAAGGAGAACATTTTGAAAAAAAAAAGGTTATTCTAAGTTAATTTTCAGCCGAAATATTGTATTTAACTAGTTTTTTTGTCATGATGTCCTTAAAATAATTTTATAAATGTATTCTAACCAAAGTGACACTAAATATCATGAAAATTATCCATTTATGCGCCTTTCAAAATCACTGTTCTGAACGTAGTCGGATACCTTTAAAAAGTGCAGCTTCTCATTTCAACAAAGTTGGACCTCGAGACAAAATACTTGACCTCCACTGCGATAAGTGATGTTAAACAGAACACATAGAGCAAAAAATTGTCGTTAATTAACATTATTGAACAAATTTCTACATGTTTAAAAATATATGCTTCGCGAGTACACTCAATTTTTTTTTCTTTCTGTTGATCATAATCGGGGAGAATGAAAGTGTAATAAGTCACGAAAAATGTTCGAATTCCCTACAAAATGCTTAAAGAAAAACTAAACTAAATAATCTCCAGTGTCCAATCGACACCGATAGAAGTTCTAGTGTTAAGGAAATAGTTTCTTTTTACTACGAATATATAAAATGTATACATCGACATTTTTTAATGTTATGAGTAATGCAGAGTACCTTGTATAAAACTAATCCAAAACTCAGAACATTTATTGATGTTACAACGGACCGTATTTGCATTAATTTGTTATGGTAGTCTCATAACTTGTGATGTTATAGATTATTTTACTTGAGATTACTCAAGTTTAATTTTCTCAAAAATTATCGATTTCATATCATTATTAAAACATTAATAGGTACCCAATTTAGCAGGTCATTTTGTTTATAAATATCGTGAAAGTCAACTATGTGTTAGAATGATAGAACCATAAAATTGGTAGATGGGCTTTCAAAGGATTTTAGTCTAAATATATTAGTCCAACGCAAGAGTGTACACACTTTGCGTATATAACTGACACACACACACACACACACACACAAATGCATCCTTGCTTGGAAGTATTAACTTAAATTCGCATTTAAATTTGTTTCAACAAATTCTACTAGATATATAAACAATTAATATTAGAACTTATCACTAGTATAATGTATTGCACGATTTTACAATTTTTTTCCAAATATCTCTAGAAAAAAGCATTTAATTAGAATGCAATTTGGAACAGAGACTATTTAAACTGTTATCTACTTAATTTCTGAAAAACATTGTGATTAACAATGCAACATTTCTGTAAACGTTATGATAAAATTCTCTACTTTATAATTTAAGTAATTATTTTATTTATCACACCATTTTACTAAGTTACTTTTGAGCCATTAACATTGAAACCTACTTAATTAAACTATGATAAGGATCCTGATTATTAAGAACAAACCTTTTTTTAGTAAATGTACTTTGTAGATGTATTTTTCCAGATAGGTTTAACTGCTTGAAGAGGCAGACGCATGCTATTGTAACCATAATTTCCATCCACCTTTGCCTACGAATCATTATTTTCAGGGATGAATAACATTAAAGACTCGCTTAGAAACCATGTAGCGGACGACTCCAATTTAGCTTGTATTCTTCTAAAAGTAACATCTTACCCAATCCTAATATAACTTATTTGCCTTCTAATCTGCAATAGCAGGAATCATATTAATGTTACTTTATATAATTGGAATTACACTTAACTAAAACATTTACTACTATAAAATACCAAATGTATTTTTCTTTAGTAAACAAAGAGTTTTGAGTTGTTAGTATTTAGAGCTTTATTTTTTTCACAAAAATCACAAGTCAAAATTAATTGACGGCACGTCAATACCTCATTTAGCATTTCTTTATAAAAAAAAATGGCACATTGATCCAAAAAGGTTCACCACCTTTGGTATAGTGGAAGAAGGAATTGCTAATATCCAGCGGAGGTAGCACACCTTCCGAAAACAAAACACCAAATATCTGCCCTTCTTTCCTCCTTGGTGAAGGACAACAATGGAGCTGCCATATGAAGGGGACTTGGTACCCTAAAAATCACAAACCTATCGTTTTTTTTTATTTTCATCTAATCTTATTCTTTGCATTATTATCTTTCGATTGATATATCACTTGTGCATGTCGGAAAGTTAGAAGTTGAATAAAGCTTCATTTGAAAACAAATTAGGCAATTCAGCCACACCCCCTTTTTAGAAAAAAAAGCTAAAAAATGCGTTATGATAAAAAAAATCTATTTTATAAATAGAAATAATAACTATAAAAAAGTACGTGTAGTATTAAAAGCAGAATATTTCCGAGGGAGTACAATAATGTAATTTTTCTTCCTTGTGAAATGTGTGCATGTAAAATTTTTAAATTAAGGCATTTTATATTAAGAATTTTATAATTTCAGTTTTTATTCCTGATATATTTTTCATACAAATGTAATACTTTAATATTATAAGAAGAAAAACAGCTAAAACTTCTGTCGTGACAGAAAAAAAATTTTTTTAAAGTTTTTCTTGAGTTTTCTTGTGCAATTAGTACTCTCTAAAAGTTGATCATTTATAAAAATGTGTGGGTTGAAAACATATGAAAATGCAATTATTTTAAAGAAAAACGTATAAGTAATATCTTAAAGTGGTATTTTAAGTTTAATTAAGCTTATAATAATTATTTTTTCAGAATTATAAACTTTAAACTGGTTTTTCTCAGTTTGTGTTTTTCGAAACCTTAGTGCATTCTAAATGCTACTACTTCGACAATTATTTACCAATCACCTCAATTTTTTTCCTGCGTGTTAAAAATAAAGCATGTAATAAAATTAGGGATCTGTTTTGCTATAAACTGAATAATTTAAAAAAAAAAATAAAATGTAAGACATGTTGGCTTTTTCGTTGATTTTTAGCCTGTATATCAACATTTTATTTTTTTTCTCGAAAATGAATGAAGTTATTCTAAAATGGATCCCTAAAGTTGTTAAGAACACCCATAAGAATATTATAAAAAAAATTCAGGTCAAAAAATTAATTTTTACAAAAGGAGTAGATGTTTTAAAATTTTCCCAATTTTCTTCAAAAAATTTAAATTTTTAAAATTGTGTGAATAATATATGAAAATTTTCATCTGGTAACATTTTCTTGAATAGACACATTGTATAAAATGTTAAAATATAATTTTTAAATACGTAAATAAAGAAGTTTGCTCAAAGGGTGCCAAGTCCCCAATGGTCTCCTACACTCCAACAACGATGTGGGAAGACAAGTTACATATTGTATAGAGGTGTTGCCGACTATCCCTCATTCAGCGCTGGATACGAGTGATGTTGCCATAACTTCGCAAAAAAATTTAAAAAGTCCCTTTATTTTTTGGCTTCCCCTCGTTTACATATAATTGGTACACGTCATAGTAGTGCCGGTACTTCAAGAAAGGAAATAATCTTGTATTAAAATAAACTAGTACTTTCATCAGGATGAGTCTGATATAAAGTATTTTTGAAACTATAGATACTTTTATTAGTATGTGAGAAATGAAGAGAAAGAGAACTAATAAGGGGTATTTACAGTATTTTTATGCTTCCTTCATTTATATTGCGAAAAACACAAACGGGGTTACTTAATGTTTTCGATATAAAAGTATTACTAAATTCCAAAATGAGTTACTCCTGAGAATTTTACTCATATTTTTTTTAATGTAAATTAATTGGTTTTTCTTTAGTTTTCAGTCTAATTATTATGATGCAGAAAGAAAATACATAAAAAAACAAGAAAAGTAAAAAACATTACTAGTGAAAACATTTCTTTTCATGCACTATATATTTCGTAATCAAAAAAATTAACGTGAAAAAAAATTTTGCTCCTCGATAAGATTCAAAGCATTTATTATCAGAATGTTTTACTCGGTGAGATAAAATTTTTTTCGAAATTTATAATTAATTTGTGAATTGATGTATAAAAGCAAAAAGTTTTAATTTTCCCAGTAATAGATATATATATCAACCGAAATAATGTTTTAATTAAATTATCTAATCTAATACGCATCTGACACTTGCAGACTACGCTTATTTATATAAATAATCGTAGTTTAATTAAGGAAGTAATCACACACAACATCGACTATAGAAAAACTAATAACATAAAAAAGAAATAATTACTTCTGTGTGACCAGTTAATTAAAAATTAAAGCATCAATTAAAGATAAATGACCATAATTAATAATAAGACATAAGATCAAGGTGTTGAAATGGGCATTTTTTCTCATATGTTGTCCTTATTACAGAAAAAACTTTAAAACTTTACAAAATAAAAAAAATAAATTGAAAATTTAGTTTTCTATTATTTCTAAAAGAAATATTAATCGTAAATGATTGTATAAATCATTTAAGTTTTAATTCTATTTTTATAAAATTTGTGCAAATATTTGATCGTAGGGCTTTTGAGTGGAGTATTTTTATGTACATTTAATTTAACTAAACGCTCTCTTGCGTAATTAAATATTTCCTGTGCAAAAATTGTAGTCGACATATACAGCATTTTTATTATTTACAAAATGTTGCCTTTGCTTAGAAATTAAGCATGCGGTCTTACTATGGTAATACAAAAAGGTGTTATACAAACAATTTTAAATTTTAATAGTAAACATTATTACATTTTATATAATGTACACTTCCGAATTTTTACCTTTAAAATATATTCACGATCTTAATAGATAACAAATTATTCATCTCAATGAAATATGTTTCTCCTGTTTCACTGTTATGTATTTGTGATAAACTATGCGAAAATAAAGCTCTGCACATTATAATTTATTCATACCTTCGCATGAGGAGTAAGTCAGTGTAATAGTGCATTTCAATATAATTTCCTAACGCAAAATACGTACTAAAATAGAAGATATACTAATTAAATCTACTCATAACGCATCTCGCTTTAATACATACAATATAAAGTTATTGTAAGTTTTAAATCTTGGACTTCTTATGTTATTTTCGTGTATAAAAAATTATTACACGAAAATACAGGGACTTTCTTCTCCCTAAAATCACAACCAACGAAAGATAAGCTTGAAAGTGCTTGAAAAGGGGCCCGAAGTGAGATTCCTTTTCATCTCTGTTTTTTAACGCGTGCATTTTGGACCCAAAAATGGCCATTTCAAATCACTCTGGCTCAAGTAGTAACAAATGTCATCATGTATAACCCATCAACAACATCTTAACGCCTAAGAATGTTTCACTAGCTTAATGCCACTGGTTGATTGTGCTTTGTCATGAAGAATCTAAGTAATACAATCCAAATAAATCACGAAAATTGATTCAAACGACAACGGCGCATCTGTGAACCAGATCCGTCTTCTCAACAAGTAACTCAATATTAAAGGCAATGATAGTGAAATGTACTGGTGATGTTTATAAAATGCAGTAATTGCTGGTAAAACAACCTCCTCAATGTATGACTTCGAAAATCCATTCACAGCAAAAATAACTTTCTTCTCCGTAAAGAGGATATGCAGCACCTTATTCTCCAGCAAGTCGCCACCAACAAGGGGAATGAATAAAAGCGCTTGAATAGAAAACAGAGCTTGGTTCGAATCAAATTCCTTTTCATCTCCCTTGGCATTGCTGCTGATATTCAAATAAACATTCTTGCTAAGGTCAATAGATATACGCTGAAAGAGCATAAAAACTTATTCATAGTATAACAAGCATATATTTTCTGGTATTACTAGATTATGGAAGAAAACTTGGGCTTAAATATTTTTTTTTATTTTTCAATAATAATAATTTTTTTAAAAAAATCTCAGAAATTTCAAATGTTTTCATTAAAAAATCCAATGATCTTAAAACCACCATATAAAATTAATACATTAATAAAAAAATCATCATCATTTCTAGAATGTTCCTTACCACTATTCAAATTCACAAAATTCAATTACAAAGATGTCATAAAATCTTCATCCCCATAAAAAATGATTTACAACACAAAACAAGCTTCATACCGTATAACATTTTTTTTTAGATTTAACATCCCTAGTGTATTTTTCATAACAGAAAATAGAAAATAGTGCACAATGGATTTTTTTTCTTTTCATTAATACCTCTTAAAAGAAAATTCTCCATTTCACAGCGTGAGATGGAATTTTTAGAATGAATAAAATCTAGAAGGAAAATGTCTACGAGTTCCGAAGAAAACAAATTATACGGAAAAGCTAAACAGGCTTTAATAATCCTATCGCTTCCCTTGGTTATTGCCTGTTGTACCGCAGCCAAAATGTAAGTTTCTTAGCACTACTTATTGTTTGGAAGGAGTCCAGCTATCGATTGAACTTCTTGTCAGTGAAAGAGTATTATTCCTCCCTAATTGCGTCTCAGGGAGCACTTCAGAAAGTCATGTTAAGATATTTTTTAATGCTAAGCTTCTCAGCTTAGCATTAATTTCAGTCAGAAATGTATTTATTATTTAAATATAAAACACTGTGAAGTAATTCCCATTTTATGTAATGTTGCTGTTTTGAATGCAGCGAGCTATTTGCATAAATTCTATGCTTTTGTTTTGAATATTATTCTTCATGAATTAATACTAAATATTCCCCAAATGTTTTTATTTATGTGTTGCGTTTTTCAATCAAAAGAAAAAATAAAACAAAAATTAAACTGTACTGTAGGTCTAAGAATGGGGAGGTATTATAGTGTAGACATTTGAGCAATGTATATGAAAACCATTAAAAGCTTAAAAATATCTTGTTGAAAAAGATAAAAAATGAAATTATTTACAAAATTCATTTTTTAATGAATTCTAGCATTTTAAAATCGGTTTTAAAAGAGAACTTTTCATTAAAACTGAATGTGTGTGAAAGAAATATGAAAGAAAATAAAAAAAAATGCATGAGAAAAAGGAAATTTAAAAAAATATATATTGAAAATTAACTTAAAAATATTTTTCCCTAAGTGCCATTTTCACCAGCCAGAAGAAGTTTGTAAAATTAATAATTACAAACAAGAAAGAATATTATTTCAATTCTGATATGTTTCTTAAATAACAATAAAAATATATTGCTTATATGTGTTGTTTATATGTGTACTTAATATATAATGTGTTGCTTGTACTTGCTGTTTTTAAGGGTGTTTATTGTAATGCATAAATGCATATATAAATAGATACTTTTAGGATAATTGTGTGTTGCTTGTATTTAAATTCTACTAAAATATACCTATGGTTCTAAATGAAAATTTTTGACAAATTTATAATAATTAACGAATGAATTCAAGTCATTAAGTTGGGATTTTTCTGAGTAAAAAATAATTTAATTGTTAATATTTTTGGAGCAATTTGTTTATTTTAGCTATTTCCCACTATATTCATTTCATCAAACTATTCAATTAAATCTAAGGTTAAAACATACATCTTGCCAAATATAGAACCATATTTAAAAAAATCTTTTATAGTACGGCAACTTTTAAATTTGAATTTTTTAGTTAAAATAATGTAGAATTTTCCGTTATTATTCAGGAAAAAATAATATATATTTAGTCTTTTTAATAGACTTCGCTTCTAAGAAATTTAGATACCTTATATTTATTATTTGAATATTTTAAATTTGAGACACAAATGATCGTATAATCTAAAAAATACCCTCCATTAAATGAATATTTTTTAATGAATCAAGTTTCTAAATTTTTAAAGAAATCGGAGATTCATAGATATTTGTAATTAACTGAGATATACTCTACTTAAGAATTTTCTTTCGAACAACCATTGCTATATCTTTAAAAACAATTCAATTGATTATTTTTATTTTTAAATGAAAGCAAAACTTTTCAATACATTTCATATTTTTTGAATTGGCGGATATTGCATCGAAAGTATCAACTTCCAAAACCCCGCTTATACGTGGAAAATTCCTATAAATATTGATATTATTTGTTGTTAATTTAAAAATACATTTCAAGTTACATTGACTCCTCTAATTCATTTATTTTCAAAATATCATTTATGAAATGATTTTCTTTCCAAAACATACTAAGAGGAAAAAATTATAGCCTTAATATCTGCTGTTCCCACTCCGAGTTGTAGAATTGCCACAACACGACCAATCAAGTCCAACTGAATTCCTTCCTTCCTCAGTGGTTCGACAGCCCAGAGTGGTCCATGGCGTTTTGAAGAAGCCTTTTCCAGTCCAGCCTTCTTCTTACTAGTGTTCTCTAATTTTTAATTCTGAAAAATAGGAGATATTTTTCTAGACCATCAATACATCTAAAATTTTGCCTGACTTTTCTGCGTATGTCAATTGGTGCGGCAGTGAAAACTTTTTGACTGTGCAGTCTTCGTTGATTCTGACAACGTGACCTGCCCATATAATTCGTTGTAATTTGATGAAGTTAATGATGTCATATTCTTAATTTGAGTGATAGAGCTCGAAATGTCATCTTCACCCCAGTTCCATTTTCCAGAAATCTTCCAAAAATAAATTATAAAATCTTCCTTTCATAGATACTTATCATGTTCTTATATGTTTGAAACACGGCGCAAGTTTCACACATGCTTAAGTTAATATTAATCTTAAGAGACTTTTATAAAATAAAACCTTTGTTTTTCTTTTGATTAATTTCGTATGAAACATACGCCTTCATAATACACCGGACATCTTTGCAATGCTCCTATAAATCAGTGTGTCTCAAAGTGTAGGGCGTGCCCCCCTGGGAGGACGCCATGATCCTACAAAAAAGGCGCGAGCATATCGAAAATTTAAAGATTTTTTTTAAAAAAATAACCGGAAAGAGAAGTAAAACAAAATGCTTTCTTCCATAATAAAAAAAAATACACACAACAACATTGACATAATTTATGTTTATCATCTGGCTTTTTTCCATCATCAAATAGCTATCTTTGATCCCAAAACAAAATTAAAGGAAAAAAAAACATTTTGTTTTATTTACTGTATTTCCTCAATGAGAGATTTTTTGTTACGTTTTAACATAAAATATTACTCATTAAGAGAAAAACGAAACCCAGACCATGAGAAAAATTCTAAGAAGACAAACAATTCATCACTGTAATTATTATTGAAATACTGTACATTAGTTGTAGAAAAAGAAAATGAAGACATGATTCACTTTTCAGCCAGGCTGTATAATACATTTGCTAATCATTTGATTGACCTTCAAACTTATGGTATGGCTAGTTCAATATTAGTTCCGTCCCATCCTTTATGCGTTTGCTTTTCGCTTAGGGAAATTTTAAATAATAGAGTTTTACGATAGTTGGAAAAGAATTAATTGATTTAACATTTCTGTAATATTAGTGAAAAGTCTCTCTAATTTACGTCCTTTATTATGGTCTTCAACTTTTGAATCATTTTAGTTCAGTTTTATTGGATTTTTTTTCTCAAATCATCAAAGAATTGAATAGTCCTTGAAAGAAGGTAAGTATACTTTCTATAAATTAAATTATTCACTGGAATTCCAATTTATATCGTGTATAGTAATTTAATTATAAACAAATGAGTGGGGTGGCTGAGTCCCCCCCCACACACACTACCATTAGCGTTAGTATCGAGTACGCGCCTGCTCCCGGGTTAAAACATTTTGAAGCCTTCTCGCTTTAAATGTTAAAAAGTAACACAATTATTCTTCATCGGAATTTTATATCCTTTTTCATTATTTAAAATTAATTATAAATGCTAATTATGTGAGGTTAAAAATTACAGTTCCTTTAAACAGTTATTTACAACTATAGCATTTATCTAAAAAAATCATTTTACACTTTTGTATACAATGTCGTGCACGCAGTTTTACTCTCCTTACAGTTCAGCTATTATATCAAGAATAGTGTTATATTTTTAAAAAAAATGAACTCGTGCGAAGAGTCGGTGTTTCAGCCAGTATACGTTTAATGTATCAGTACTGAAGAAGGTATTTTGTAAATAATTTCTTAATACTAAATTAAGAACAAGTTTAACAATTATTATTGACTTCCATGGGCTTGTCTTGCAGAGAACAGTTTTTCAAAGGAAGGTTTAATATCAGAAATTGACACTCTGAGTTATTTTTCTATATTTAGCTGAGATTTATATTTTGTCTTCAAAGCAGCCACCGCAGAAAATCCGGTTTAACATTGGTAAGATTTTCAAAGTGGTAATAGTATACAAAGTTCTTTTGTTTTCAGTGCAGAAAATTCACCATCCATCTCTATCCAAAATTCGTAAAGCGATTTATTACAAAATTGCTTTTTAATTCTTCACTGGATGGGAAATTTATGAAAATTTCTTCTTCTGAAGTTGAGAGCCCTTCTGGAGTATCTTGATATATACCCCTAATCCACTCGTAACTTGCTACCAAGTTATACTCATCCAGAAAATAGTTTTTAAAATTCTTTGCCAACATAGCTAAATGATTTTACATGGTTTTAAAAACAACTTTCACATGTTGTTCTTCAGATTTATAAGTTTTAACACATAACGAGCTGGAGCTTTTTTTCCCATCATTTACTTCAGTAGTGGTAAATCCAAAATTTAAGTATTTTTGAGAATATCGCCTAGATTTAATTTTCGAAACCATGCTCGTCTGTGTACTTGTTGATTCTTTATTATCATCGAATGTTTGCTTACGACTTAAAAATGTATGTATGATTTGGTTTTAATCTACTGCCGTAAATACTTAATTACCGTGAATTACAATTAACGTCTAAATTTAAAAAAAAATGTACATTCAAGCTAGATTCAGTAGCTATAGGAGTATCGAGTCGACCAAAACTGACTGGAATTATACGAGGAAAAGCATTTTTACCTGTTTTTCGCAGATATCCGATAGGTTGCCCAGACTAACGCAGACGTACCCTATAATTTCAAATGTTATGGATATGATAGAGAGCAACATAGACTAGACTATTTTTCTAATGACATTTGTACTTTGAGACATGAATGCTGAAGGAAATAAATCTTTAATTAAATATATCATTTTGCGATCTGTTCCAACTTAAAAATTAGGGAAAGAAAAGTAACATAACAATAAGTAAGTAATATATATTTTAAGTAATTTTCTTAAAATATATATTACTTAAAAGTTACATATACACAAAATTTAATATACTTATCGTATTAATTTTTATGGTTTATAATTAAGATCGTATTGTAACTTTAGTGTCTCTCTCTCAAAGTGCATTTTTATTGCAATAAATACATTATTGTTGTACAGGGTGGGGGCGACAAAATTATGATTGAAAATTGGGTCGCCAGTATTGAAAGTTTGAGAAACACTGTCTTAAAGTCCCTTCAAGCGTATCATTCCGTGTATTTTCTTAAATGTTTCTAGCTATCCTTTGTTAACCAGAAAGTTGTATTCTAATCCCTTCGCAAATTGAAGAGCATTCTCTATTAAGAAAGGTATAGAGATCGGAACATTTTTATATTGCATGGTGTGTATACACTTCAAAATTTCCTTGTCGACATCTTCATAGACACATGTCTTGAAAAGTTTTGAAATTGAATTCAATAAATCATAATTTTGTATCTTGTATAGATTTTTTAGAATAGTTGATACATCGTTTGGAGGAATACCAAATTTTAAATCAACATCCCTTGTATTTTAAAAATAGGGAGGAAAAAAATAAATCACAAGAAAAAAAGTTCGTTATACAGAAAACACACTTCGCTATTGGGAGGTTATTTTGCGAAGAAAAACGTGAAATGTTCTTGATTCCAGGAAAAAGTTCGCTATGTAGAAAAATTTGCAATATTGAGGTTCATAATATGGAGGCTTTATGTATATGTAGCTAAAATATAATTAGTTATTTAAAAAATATATCTGTTTTAATTTCTCGTGTGTAAATTCTTGAAAACATATATGAAAAAAATTTCTCAAGTTTTTAAAAAAATATTTATAAGGACTACGACATAAACAAAAAAGAATTTTATTCTTTAAAAATAACCATTCAGTATACTGCAGTTCAAATATTTTGGCATAGATTCCGCACAAACTTTTTTTTGCAGTATACTTTGTCATCGTTAGGAAGGAATTATTTTAATTATATTCCTAGCTTAATGTAATCAAAACTTTGCATTAAAGTCATTATTAAACTATCAATCATTTTAATAAATAAGCTTTCTGACATCTTTAATTGCATGCGAATGCGAAAACTTTCATTTTTCAGCTATCTTGGAAAGCTTGAATTGTTTAATTTACATATTTGTAGACTTTTTAATGTAAAGTATGACCACCTTGCCAACAAAATTTTAATAAAAATAAAATAAATTAATAATATTAGATCTAATTCCCTTGCGTTAAGAGTTTCCATGTTTTTTCAAAAGTTTTTTTTACAAATCAAATTATTATTATATACAGTCGGACCTCTATAAAATTATGTCGCTAAATCCCGAAAAAAGTTCGTAATGTAGATGTGTTCATATTTTAATTTTTTCTAATAAACCACATAAAAAAACAAGTTTTTAATTCACAAACGCAATATATTAAAAAAATAATTATTCGCACCTTTTTTATAGTTTAATATATATTTCTTTGATACAACTTATTATCAAAAAAAAAAGAATGAATGAAAGACAAAATGTAAAGGAAAGTTTCTTGGCATTTTTTTCTACTTTCCGAAGAATTCATTTTTTCTCTATTGATGATCAAGCTCCCACGTTTTGACATTTTCGAGTTACTAGAACCGAAATCACCAGTACGGCTAAACAACACTACAATAAACGGAGACTAGTTCAAGGACACGAGAAAACTCCACTGAGGGTGAAAAAGAACACCAAGATGTTTCTAGAGAGCTGAAAAAAGGGGGTTAAAACTTACACTTTTTGGATACAACGCCCTTAATTCTACAGCACTCGTCGAGTTGGGCGCCTAATAAAATCAGTTCAAGATTTATGACCACCATAAAATGTATTAAAAAAGAGAATGACTTGAAATGTCCACAAAAATTACTATAAATAAAGGGAGACAAAACATTGAATCGCAAGATATAAAAGTTCGTTACAGAGAAAATACACTTCGCTATTGAAAGGTTATTTCACGAAGAAAATAGTGAAATGTTCGTGGTTCCAGGAAAAATTCACTATATAGAAAAATTCGCAATATAGAGGTTAGTATATGAAAGTTTGACTGTATATTGTATTTTGTACTAAGGCATCTTATATTAAATAGTGTTCAAAGTGAATTGTGTTCTCTTATAAACATTTAAAAAATGAGTAAGAACATTTTTTCATTTGAAAATCCTCGGGATTTAATTCAAGTAAAATAAATTTTCTTAGAATGTTCTTTTATTATTATTATTTTTCAATAACATTAACTTATATATATATATATATATATATATATATATATATATATATATATATATATATATATATATATATATATATATATATATATATATATATATACACTCTGTCGCAAAAAAATATATGCACCCAGAAGAAATCAAGCTACAATCACAAAACTCGGCAAGAATGTAGTCTGGTAAGAGATATGCAAATGATTAAAATTTCGAAGCCAATGAGACAAGGCTAAGTGTGCTATGCGCATATTAGTTGCGCAACTGGGAGAGTTTAAAAGCATGAGTACGAGCGCCGTACGGCTATCCAAACGAATCTGATGACTTTGATAGACGATATTGAGACTTAGGATGCCTCTAAGACGTAACCGGCGGCAGTACGAGCAGCTGACGGACTTTGATAGGGGCCGTATAATAGGCCTCAGAGAAGCAGGTTGGTCGAATAGACGTATCGGCCGCCACCTCGGTCGGAGCGATATGGTAGTTGCTCGGTGTTGGCAACAGTGGATCACAGAAGGTAGAGTGTACCGTCGCGGAGGGTCAGGACGTCCCAGGAACACAAATGATCGCGAGGATCGTGCAATCAGAAGAGTGGCCACTTCGGCACCAACAACGTCGCTAGCATCGATTCAACGCCACTTACCTCCTTCCAGACATCCAGTGCCTTCAAGAGAAACCATAAGGAGACGACTGACCGAAGTTGGCTTGAGGAGCCGACGTCCGCTAAGACGCTTACCACTGACCCCACATCATAGGCAGTGTCGACTGGATTTTGCCGACCTCGGGCAACTTGGAGTGTGACAGACTGGAGACGTGTCATCTTCAGTGATGAATCACGATTCAGTCTCAGTGCTGATGACCACCGCACACGTGTCTGGAGGCGCACCGGCCAGCGGTCCGATCCGGCATTTATTGTCGAGCGGCATACAGCAATTTCACAAGGTGTGACAGTGTGGGGAGCAATTTCTTGGGACACACGATCATCTTTAGTGGTCCTTCAAGGCACTTTGACAGCTCGCAGATACGTGGACGATATTTTAACGCGATTGTGCTACCCATGCTATCAAGTTGCCCAGGTGCCATTTATCAACAGGATAATGCTCGTCCACATACTGCGCGACTCTCCCAACAATGTCTTCAAGGATATGACGTCCTACCATGGCCTGCCAGGTCACCAGATCTTTCGCCAATAGAGCATGTCTGGACGCGCTGGGAAGGCAACTGCAGCCGTCCCGAGATACAGGAGAATTAACTGCGCAGATGCAAAGACTATGGCAGGATCTTCCACAGGGGGTCATAAGTGATCTAATTGAATCGATGCCACGCCGAATTTCGGCTTGTATAGCTGCCAGAGGTGGCTTTACTACTTACTGATTTTTAACCTTTTGCAAGCTGTAACCGCTTAATAAAATGATATTTTGTTCTGAATTTTTAATCATTTGTTTATTTTCATATACACTACATGCATACCAAATTTCGTGAATGTAGCTCAATTTCTTCTGGGTGCATATATTTTTTTGCGACGGAGTGTATATTATAATTTTTCAATACATATATAAAAGGCCTCATTGTGGTATGTTATTTAAATTTGTAACTGATAAGAAATGCTGATTATTTACCAAAGCCTTTTATATTCATATATATATATATATATATATATATATATATATATATATATATGTATATATAAAAAGAGAGATATATATATATATATATATATATATGTATATATATAAAAAGATATATATATATATATATATATATATATAAAGATATATATATATGTATATACATAAATATATATATATATATATATATATATATATATATATATATATATATATATATATACACTGCTGGACAATTGCTAAGGACGGATAACACTATCATCCATAGCAACCACAAAATGAAAGGAAGCAAAATGTGGAAAATTAGAATAAGTGCGGGATATTAGTAAGAAGAAGTATGAGTATGCAAATTTTTTTTCCACGTCTGTTCATCACGTGAAAGCGTTCATAAGAGCTTTAAAGGTTTTGACGCGTGTGGACAGTTGTTGATTCAAGTCAATGTTTTACAGGAAAGATTTAATAGACGAACTTAAAATTTTTGGCATGTCTTCCCGACATCACATAGATGATTTTATGCGTGGCCGAATTATTGGAAAGATCGAAGAAGGGCGAAAAATAACAGATGTTACCAGGGAGTTCGACATCGCTCACAGCGTTGTTTCACAGCTGTGGAAGTCATTTAAAACTACTGGAATGTGTAGTAGACGGCACGGGGGACGTCGTGTTAGAAGTACGACGCCTGCAGAAGACAGATATATCGTCCTATCAGCAAAAAGGAACAGGCGCACCACAGTTCAGCAGGTGGCAAATCAGTTTCTTGCTGCCTCAGGAAAGCAGATGTCCCGAAAAATTGTTGCCAGACGTTTGAGGGGAGGAAGACTATACGCACGCAGACCTGTTGTGTGTGTCCCATTGACCAGACAGCACCGTACTGCCCGTTTGCAATGGTGTCGTGAGCATCACAATTGGACTGAACAGGACTGGGCATGCGTACTATTCTCAGATGAGAGTATGTTCAGTATGTCATCGGATTGTAGACGCCAACTGATCTGGCACGAAAGTGGTACTGCTTATCGTCCAGAAAATATCCAGGAAAAGGACCGATATCCGACATGCAGTATCATGGTGTGGGCCGGCATCATGATCAATGGCCGCACGTGCCTACATGTGGTTGCGAATGGGACTATGACGGGCCAACGATACATTGATGAAGTTCTACTTCCTCATGTTCGTCTTTTCCGTGGTGCTGTCGGTGATAAATTTGTTTTTATGGACGACAACGCAACATGTCATCGAACACTCGCTGTGCAGGATTGTCTAGACAGCGAGGGTATTAAACGTCTCGTATGGCCAGCGCGTTCTCCAGATCTAAACCCCATTGAAAATGTGTGGGATGCATTGGGGAGGCAAGTTGCTGGTCGAAACTATCCTCCGACAAACAAGAACACCCTCATCCGTGCACTCACAGATGAATGGGATAAATTGCCTCAACAGCTACTGGATAATGTTGTGCAAAGTATGGTACAACTTGTGGAATGTTGCATCACACTCCACGGTGGACATATCCCGCACTGATACCTTTCTTTAAGGTGCCTGCTGACTTTTAGATGCATTGTTCTATTTCTCCGTGCGCAGATCAAATGAACATTTTTTTTCTTTCAGATGTTTCACAGCTTTTGTACTTTCCAGAACAATAAATATTCTTTATTCTAATGTCTGAACAGTGTGGCAACTATATTTTATCCTACTAGGCCTCATGTCTCGCTTAATGTTATGCTACATAGCAATTTGTGATCCGTCCTTAGCAATTGTCCAGCAGTGTATATATATATATATATATATATATATATATATATATATATATATATATATATATATATATATATATATATATATATGGAAAACTTTATATATATATAAATAGATATAGATATATAGATTCTCGACCTTGCCTACAACCGTTTCAAGTAGTTGGGAGGATGAACGATTGTCACAAACAAAATAATGTGCTCTGACATCTGCCACACTCGATCTTCACGAGGAAAAATTACTAGCCAATTTTTCTGCTTCTGAAAATGAACATCCAATATTTGTTTCTTTTATTCTGCTCGCCTTTTTGTTGACAGTCGTAAACCATAAAAATTGCGTATACCATTAAAGTATTACGTACCATTTCCGATGCGTTTGTTGAAGCCCAGACTGCCATCTTTCCCTCCATCTTGTTTATGACGAAGGGAGCAGATGAAACACAGTGGCTAGAATTTAAGTAATTTTAATTTCTTACAATTCCTGCAGCTCACCGGGGAAAAGGTACTCGAAGCCGTTGCTACAACAACTGGTCAAAAATCACTCCAAAGGGTTGCTTGAAAAATTGTTCCAAATGCGTATACGTGTGATAAGATAGACGAAGGATAGCTTAACGAAGACACGCCTGTTACTACACATCGACTTATCAAGATATAAGGGACACCTATCACTGGAAGTAGAGCCTGACGTCACACAATATAACTGAAAAGGAAAATCCTATCACATGTGTGTGTGTGTGGCGTTTGTTAATTCTCTCTCTCTCTCAAAGAAAATGCAATGCTAATCCTGATAATCCACCAAGTTTTACAGTGTTTAGATCTCGACTCAGGTAAATAAGCTTTAGAAGCAGAAATTCAGAGATAAATATCAACAATCGAATTGCCATGTCTACATTATTAGATTGTTGTTTACGAAATGTCAAACGTTAACGTAAATTTATAAAACTCTCTATCTTCACAAACGCTGTTTATTCAATCAAATTATGCTCCATTCGTTTAATACACCTTTTCAAATTAGATTTAAATACATAGGTAAAGAAATTAGGACTCTTAGAATAAAAAACTCTAATTCGGAATTTTTCAGATCCTGTTAATTTTCATACTGTTTAGTCTGCAAACGCCACTCTAAATGTTTAAAAAATGATATTCTGTTGGCAAAAGATCATCCAATTAATAAGCTGGATGCTACACAATTTCTTATTTTAATTCATTTAATTTTGATTGTTTTGTACGTGACATATGCGGTTGGACGCTGTCGTGAAGCGTATTCGGCTTCGCCGATTTACATGTGATGACAATATAGTCTTCACTTTCTCAGGTGTTTCATCAATGAACTTACTCTATAATAGAGGCATTTGGATTCATTTTCTTCAAGCCTTTCAGAGTACGTTTTTCAGACATTTGTTGGAAATCTCACGTGAACTTTTTGTATTAAATCATCAGACTAAAATTTTTCAAACTAACGCTGAACTATTCGATTGTTCTGTATTTTCTCAAATGTCTGGTTTATATTGCTTGTAGCTTTTACAGCATTATTACTAAGTTAATACTGATAAAAAAATTACATAAATAACAGTTGAGTTCTCATATACTTATGCTATTAAAAACAACTCACAAAATGGAACATTTTAGGGGAAATTTTCTTTGTTGAAATGTGACTCTGGCGATGGATGATACAGATATAAATGAAGCTATGCCCAAAACAAAAACATTGCAAAAACAAGGAAACAACCTTGAGATATGAAGAAAATTGAATATTTCATATACATCAACATAATGTTATTTATTGCCCTGTTTAAATACGATAATCTTAAAGTCGTCCTTAAAAACAGCTGCATTTACTGAAGATGAAATATATAGTGAATTAATGACATATAGGGGTAAATAGGAAGCATAATCATAGTAAAAAGTTATTTTAAAACCAATTATGTTAATATTTTATATAGTGTATCATCGTCTCACTTGTCACATTCACTTGTCAAGTTTGATGTATGATGGTGAGAAGAATGCCCATATGGGCCGTTGTATTCTTCAAAAAGACACCGAGTATTTTTTCCCCACACCAGGGGCAAATTAGATGTCGAGATGTTCCTTCAAACAGCTTTTATGATGCCTCACACTTTCCTTCTCGGACACCTAGATGGTATGAGTCACAGAGATTTATCGAAAGTACACTCATGTTGAACAGTTTCTGTTATTTCGTTCATTCGCACATTTAGGTTGCGAATTACTTGAATGAAAATAATTTAGGCCTGTTGTGAAAAATTCTATGGGTCAAAGTGGCAGGTCGAAAGATAAATCATCCATATGTTGTTCGAGGTATGAGAGTTGATGTCAGTCGCGACGGCCTATTGACTCAAGAACCAATGGAATTGAGTCAAGGACGATGAATACCGTGTTTATACCCTCTAGACTTACAAATCAGAGATTATTGAGGGCGTCAAAGAGGCCTGTAAAGAGGGATTAATGGGTTAGATAGATAGGTGACGAGGATCTTCTGCATCAGATTTTCTCTTTTTTCGGAGACACGCGAAAGAGGATGAGGAGGCAGCCTCGCCAGTGATTGACCTTAGACGGTACAAGCGAAAGATGTTGTGAAGCTAGACGCACCGGGAAGGAGATGACCTGAAGATAAACAAACATTAAGGTAACCAAACACGTTGAAAATGACCAAATTCGGTTAAGGTCTGCAACTACGTTCGGAACTGTGATTTTAAAAAAGCGCATAAATGGGTAATTTTCATGATAATTAGTGTCACTCAAGTTAGAATACATGCATAAAATTGTTTTAATGTGACATTTTGACAAAAACAATTTATTTAAATATAATATTTTGGCAAAAATTAACTTATAGAATAATAATTTTTCCAAATGTTCTCCTTTTTGTGAAAAATGGCTCTATTATAATAATATTTTGCCTGTGTATAGCTCAGACCTCTCTACAGAGGCTCAACTAGAATTTTTGAAAAATTCGCATTATTTTCAGAGTTACCACCAAATGAAATAATTATTCGCGTTTTTTTCTTAAAATTGCTTCCCTCTGTTGTCGTAAAATCTGAATAAACCCACTTCTAAGTTATATATTTCAAAAATTCTAGTTGAGCCTCTGTAGAGAAGTCTGAGGTATATACAGGCAAAATATTATTATAATAGAACCATTTTTCACAAAAGGAGAACATTTGGAAAAACAGATTATTCTAAGTTAATCTTTTGCCAAAAGATTGTATTTAAATAAAATTTTGGTCAAAATGTCCTTAAAACAATTTTATACATTTATTCTAATCTAAGTAACACGAACTCTCATGGAAATTATCCATTTATGCACTTTTCAAAATCACGGTTCCGAACGTAGTCGGATACCTTAAGACAGATAGTTTTCTTTTTTTATGATATTGAATAGAGATATCTTTCGGTGTTACAAAACATACTTTGTTTTGTCTGTATGCTAACTATAGGCCAAGTTACAATATTTTTTTTAAGTTAGAAAAATTGGAAGTAGGCTGTTGACGAACCAGAAGTGGGCATTTAAATTACTCAAAATCTATCATGGCGAGTCTAATAACTCAAAATGTTCCAAATGTATTTCTACAAAACTTTTTGAACCAGATATTTATATTATTTTCTAGAGAATGTAGTAAAGTAATTCATATTGTATGAATATTTTTTGAGTTATGGCTTGTTATTTAAATATTGGTCTCATAAAGAATGTCACATTCCTTATGTTGACTCAATCAGCTCTAAAATTTTCAAATTTTAATAAATGTTAATAATGTTAGCTTAATAATGTTGTAATGTTTTAATAATGTTAGTACATTTTCTAGATAAATGCCTCTAATTTGTTTTAGCAATTCTTTTACTAATATAAGTGTATTACTTTTTTTCTCTAATTGATTTGAATTTTTTCAAAAATATTGCTAAAACCTCACTTATAATTGTGATTTTTATAAAGTGGTGGTTTAAGTAACTTATTTTAAAATTTATTAGATAAATACTAGTATTTATTGGTAATGTATCCTAAAAAAGCTTTTATAATGTTTAAATGCGCTTTGTTAAAAAGTACTCTGAACGTGTTCGGATACCTGAAACCGTACATTTCTCAAGAGAAATGCTGTGAAGAATGATGTTTGATAATGAATTAAGTTTTGTTTTAATTAATTTGAAACAAAAACCCCTTTTGGCCCAAAGATGCCTGATCCCTCTTACTACTATGGAATTAAGTAATTTTGTAGGCTAGCTACGTCATAATATACTCATTATGAGATATCCAGAACTATTAGATATGTTACCGTTAAAGTGTGTAATTCAATTTCATAGAATAACTAGGTATTTCATGAAATAACTAGACAAGTCAGTTAAGGTATATAATAAGTAAAAAAAAATATTATTTATCTAGTTATTCCATGAAATAACTATCTTTATTCTATAAAATAACTAATAATAAACCCTTAAATTAAAAAATCAAGCAATTTTAAAGTTTTTTTAAACAAATTAATTGATTATAAATAGATAAAATTTCTCAAAAACTATATTTTATCACTACAGCAGACGATTAATTGATAAATAATAAAGG